>JAQFZU010000597.1:0-22612 GCA_034696185.1 Henia vesuviana | reverse complement strand
ACCACTAAAGTACTTAAAATTGGGTTTTATGATATGGAAAATTGAGGCTTTACTATAACTTATCTTTTCTAAGTATAAAATTTATCGAAGGTGATTGGAACTAGAGAAATAACTCTACGTACACTAATGCTTCATCAATGCATTAAAATTTAAAATAAAATGAAAATGTGTTAAACTAATGGGTAAAAAAATCAATTTTACAATTGAAATTTGTTTATGAAAATATTCAAAAATGCACTGCTCTCAAATTGATTACACGTGTATCAATGTATTGAGTTGTATTGAATTATTAGTGTTTTTAAAATAATTGCAAAAGTATAGGATATTTACTTTAAAGTGTTACAGTTGTGAACTGGAAAATGATTGATGGTGACAAAATTATACAAAAGTAAACTCAGGTTTGATCTTGAGTTCTGCTTTCAAGGTCATTCATTGTTAATATTTTAACCATTACTGCATTAGGGATTAGTGCTCAGTCAATTTAATGGAATTCATTGCTTTTGAAAATATTCTGCTCTGAGCAGGAAATAACAAATTAATCGGCTTTACATGCAATTGCAGAGAAGCTTGCAGGTAATGGGCAGTCTTGTAACAAATAAAAACATAAAAATGTTAGTCTTACATGACAGATTAAGTAAACCTTTAGACTACTATAAATATTGATCTGTTTGTATCAACAATAGATTCTAAAAAAATAAAGATTATTCGATCAAATTTACAATAATTTTGAGATTAGTTTAAAAACGAATCTCTGAAATTTGTCGGGATTTGTATTTACGAACTTGACCTTATTTTAAAGTAACGTGTTTCTTAGGTCCCTAGAAATCGATTTTTTTTGTGTTTTCAGTTAAGTTAACCTTCAAAAATCTAGTCTATATAATAAACATAAGCTTACTTTAAATGTTATTTCACGTTATCATCAAATTTTGCCAAATTTTCATTTGCAACGAAGAAATGTAATCGATATTTATTATTAGCTAATAAACAAAAATGTAAAATTTGAAAGTAAAATATTACTTTTTATACAGGAATAGATAAACTTTAGATAGAATAACATAAATTTATCTTATTGTTAGTAAATAGTGTTCAAAGTTCTTATTTTTATCCTCTCCAAATCTTGAGTTAATCGTGAGAGCTTTTGGTTATCTCCATCCTAATTGCATCTGCAATAGTTTTCAAATAATTACACTTAACACTGTTTAATTAAATACTTAATTTTATTTCTTTTCTTTGCAATAGCTAAGCAGAACTATTTAGATTTTAAATGTTTATGGTGTTAAATAAAATAATCAAAGCAATTTTAAACAATTTTTGAAAATAAAAAAAATTAAATTTCGTTTTTTACAAATTAAACATTTTTTAAAAATATTTAAAACATTTAAATTTCTCAAAGTAGTTATACATAATATTTAGTAATATTGGATTTTAGGTAGAATTAAGCGAAAATTGAATTTGGAGCAGAATTAAAAATTACTTTTACGCTAAATAATACAGAAAGTGCAAAATTATTTTCTGTAAAAAATAAATTACAATTTAAAATTTTGAACAAATAGTTAACAAATTAATCGGCACATTACAACTAATTTATTCTCACTAACTTCCAAAAACTTTGGAATTCAGTCATTTTTTTAAATAAAATAACCGCTATTCAATGGCTTGACTGAAACTCAATTTGATGCCTTTTTTTATTTTTTATGTATTACGCCTAGGCTATTAAATCTATAAATAAATAAATAAGTCTGTAGAAAATATTCTAGAAAAAGTTAAAATTTCTATTTTGAGTTTCTATCAATCGGCACATATCTTATTGACAACTTACAGCAATTTTCAAGTGCATTCAGCTATGCAATTTGTAATATTGATGCGCGCGATAATTCCTCAAGGGAAATCGTAGGCGGATGCAGCTTCCTTTTTTTTGCCGCTTCCGCAAGAAAGCAGCGGCTTACTAGATTGAATTTGATGGTGCATCTGCAACAACGTTGTCCCGCAGCAACAGTTAGGCTGCCTTCATTTTACGAAGTAATTCGTATCAACCGCTTTGATGGCAATGGACGATGAAAGCAAACCCAAACACGGCATATTCCTGCGGTGTCGCTCGCTTATGTGCATTGGAATCTTTGTAACCACGAGTTTCATCATCGCTGCTGTTCTCGCTCATTACTTAAAAAACTGTAAATGTGGTCGTGCAAGTTTAAATATCAGCGAGGAAGAGTCAACGCCAACTCCAGAATCACCGGTCGTTACAAATCTTCGTCTGCCGCGAAATCTCCGTCCAATTCACTACCAACTTCGCTTGCATCCTTTTTTCAATAACTTTACATTTTATGGAAATGTCGAAATTCAAATCGAATGTTTAGACGATACCGATACCATTACAATTCACGGTTATCAACTCTTACTCAACAATGAATCCATCAATCTATTATCGGTAGACGATACAGGACCACAAGTTGAGTCTTACGAATACGATTCAAGTCGACAGTTTTTTATTTTTAAGTTAAATGAGAATTTGCAGGCGTCAAATTTTTACAATTTAAGTTTGCAATTTCATGGAGTGCTCGGTGATAATTTAGCTGGTTTCTACCGCAGAAGATACGATGATGATAGGTAAGAATTGAATTTATGCTTAAATTTCTAAATTGCGTTTTCTATGATGTTCGTGTTTAATATGTTTTTCTCAGAGGTATGTATCGATTTTTTTCCATACAATAACCTCAATCATGATCTCAGGATGTTATGTTTTTTTGCTCTATTAACTCTTACATATTAAGTCCGACATGGTACATAATCTATAAATGCAATACCTTTCATGTGGAAATGACCGGAATTGGATGAAGTTAGAAATTCAATATTGATTACTTTACTGTTATGAAAATCACAAAAATATTATTTTGTGTTTTGCATAAAAAAATTTATAAATAATATTTTAATAAAATTTCCCCACTTTTATATTTTCCCAATGAAGGATTTATGACAAAGTTCACTTTCCTGCAATACAATAAAATTAGAAAATTATTGTTTCACAGAAAGTTTGTTTTTACAATAAAATTAAAATGTACTCGATCAAATTGTGGAAATCAACAAAATATATATTTATTTATTACCAGATTGATGGCTTCAACACAATTTCAGCCCACTGATGCTCGTCGAGCATTTCCATGTTTCGATGAACCAGACATGAAAGCTCGTTTTACAATAACATTGGTTCGTCCAAAAGGATACATTTCTTTATCCAACATGCCACGTAAATTTGAAATAAACGAAACGTAAGTCATTAGCATTAAAATTATTATATTTTAAAAATTAAAATTCTAAAATGGAACTATTTTTTATTAACGTTTTAATTTGTTATTTAGAAATGGTTATTGGGATGTGGATGAATATTTTACAACTCCAAATATGTCTACATATCTATTAGCTTTTATTGTTACCAATTTCTCTCATGTCAGTAAAAAATCTGATAACGGAGTCGAGGTTAATCAATTATGTTAATATGAAACTTAATTTTATATTTAAAAAATTCTGTTTTAGTTTCGAGTTTATTCAAGACATTCTGCTCACGAGCAAACAAAATTTGCTATCGATTCAGGACCGATGATATTAGATTTCTTTGACGAATTTTTTAAAATACCGTATCCTCTTCCAAAACAAGGCAAAATATGCATAATTGTTTACCACAGTTTTAGCTACAATTTTAACTTGTTTAGATATGATTGCAATACCTGATTTTGGTTCTGGAGCAATGGAAAATTGGGGTCTTATTACTTTCCGTGAAAATATGCTGCTTTACGATTCAAAGTCGTCGATTCAACGTAAAGAATCAATCGCTTCTATTATTGCACACGAATTAGCCCATCAAGTAAATTGCTGTAAAATGATGACATTTTTTAAATAAATTAATTATTTTTATTTTATCAGTGGTTTGGCAATTTAGTTACTCCCGCGTGGTGGGATGAAATTTGGCTAAACGAAGGATTTGCGACATATATGGCAGAAGTGGCAATAGATCATTTATTTAAACAATGGCAATCAGTGAGTCTAACTAATTCTATTATATTTCATCAAATATTAACTTATTAATTTTTACAGCTTGATAGATTTATCAATTCAATACAATTAGTTTTAAAGCAAGATTCACTAAAATCATCACATCCAATATATGAACAAGTAGAGAATCCTGATCAAATCAATGAGATATTTGATCTTATTTCATATACGAAAGGAGCGGCTATTATTAGAATGTTGGTTTGTTTCATAGGAAATGATATTTTTCGGGAAGGTTTAAAGGTGTTTTAAATCATACAATTCTTATCTTTTAATTTTTCTCAAATTTTAGTTGTATTTTTAGAGTTACTTTGAAGAAATGAAATATAATAATGCGGTTCAAGATGATCTTTGGCGACACATGACTCAAGTAGGTCAAACAATTTAAAATCAATAAAAATGAATTAACGTTTTTAAGAATAAGAATAAACTCAAAGTGAAAGTCAATACATATTCGTTGCAGGTAGCAAAACGAATTAACCGTTCGATAGACATTAAAAAAATTATGGATTCTTGGACACTCCAAACTGGTTATCCAGTTGTAACTGTGTCGAGGAATAATCACGATCAAACCGCTATTGTCACACAGAGAATATTTCACCTGAATCCAGAAGATAAACAAAATAGTGAAAGGTAAATATTGTTATAGGAAACATGTGTAAAGGAAATGATTATAAAATCGTTTTAGTTCTTCCGTTAAATGGGAAATCCCGTTATCATTTACAACTCAAAATAAACCAGACTTTAATAACACCCTGCCGACGAAATGGATGCACGACTTAACTACGGGTAGGATAAATTTTTTTTATTGCTTTTAGATTAGAAGTTCCGATAAGAAAAAATTAATAACTGATTATTTAAATTTTTTTCTTCTCAGAAACGAGTGTCACTTTCACATGGAACGATGGCGTCCCATCGGGAGATAAGTGGATTATTTTTAATGTGCAACAAACGGGCTATTACAGAGTCAATTATCAAAATGAAAATTGGGTCATGCTTACGAAACAACTTGTTAGCGATTACAGTGTACACAATTCACATAATAATTAATTATTATAAACAGATAAACAGAATTTTAATTATAGTTTGAATTGACTTAATTGGATTTTAATCTCATTAAATAGGTAATTCACGTCATAAATCGAGCTCAGCTTATTGATGATGCTTTTAACTTAGCAAGGTATTATAAATACGTTTATTATTCCAAATTGATAAAAAAGCACAAAAATTTTATTTTACATGAAAGAGCTGATGAACTTGATTACGAAATAGCGTTGAATCTATCGCAATATTTAATAGGAGAGACTGAATTGGTACCGTGGATAGCTGCATTAACAAATTTTGCATATATTCGTTCTATGTTAAGTAGAACTGAAATTTTTGGCTTGTGGATGGTAAATATAATATTCATTTTGCTTTTTAAAATTAATGTATACATTTTTAGACCTTCGAATCAAAGTTGATAAGAGCACATTATAATGCAATTGGATTTAAACATTTTTCAAATATTGATGAAAATTATATTAATTTGTAAGGATATAATCCGTATAATTAGAAATTAAGAAATATTCGAATTTTTATATATTTTAGAGAAAAGCAGACTTTATTTGTAGCCATAGCTTGTTCTTTAAATTTCGACGATTGTATAGAAAAAAGTGTTTCTCTCTTCAATAATTGGATATCAAATATTTCAAGGTTTGCTACTGAATTAAATCTTTATAAAAATAATAATTATTATTTTTTATTAGTATTTCACCTAATTTGAAATCTATAGTGCTGTGTAAAGCCATTCAAAGAGGCAACATCAATGAATGGAATAGTCTTTGGAACCACTTTGTTAACTCCAATGTGGATTCCGAAAAAAGTTTATTTCTTCATGCACTTACGTGTACTCAAGAACCGTGGATTTTATCAAAGTATGTTTTGTTAAATTAATTTTAATTTTAATTCAAACATATAGGATATTTTAGGTTGTTAAATATGATAATGGCTCCTAGAGAATTAGTTCGTTTCCAAGATATTGCAAATATTGTACAAGGAATAAGTGCAAATAATGTTGGTCGATATATTCTATTCGATTTTGTGAGAAATAAGATTGAGGAATTACATGCTATGTAAGAAAGTTTTTTTATGTATGTAAAGTTTAAAAATGAACCATAAAATCTAGTTTTTCAGAAGGGCGACTTTTAGCTAGTATAGTTCTATCTGCTATGAATGATTTTAATACACCATTTGAATTAAACCAAGTATAATTTTAAAATTAAGTAATTAATAAATATTTTTAATATTTAATTAAATAAATTTTCAGATAAAAGAATTTTTTCACAAACATTCTAATTTGCTCACTGCTGCAAAAACAATGACTAAACAGGTAATTGAGGAAACCGAACTTAATGTTTCGTGGATGAACCACAATTATGAAAAAATTAAAAACTGGTTGGAAGATGAAATTAAAAAAATGTAAAATATATTATAATAATATAATTAATTTAGTGAAATTAAAATTCTAATTATTGTTGGATTACTGAACCCTTGAGTTTTTTTTACTATAGATGTTTTAAATGCTTATGTAAAACCTTATAACAAAGCTCTATTGTTAATTAGTTTCTATGGCAATTCAATTAAAGCTTGAACCCAAAGTCTAAACCTTAAATTGTACATCGACATGAAATAAAGACAAGGGATGTTCAAAGTTATTTCGAAAAACACATTTGAAAAATTTTAAAAGAAAGATGGATTCACCTTGTTTAATGATAGATCAACGTAATTTATTGTCCACCAGTTTGACACAACTTCGTATTGACAATATTCTCACTGATGTTCAAATAGAGTGTAAGTCTGGAGTAATATCTGCGCACGGAGCAGTACTTGCCGCTACCAGTTCGTATTTTAAAACGTTATTATTAAATGACGATGACGCAACAGATTATCCTCGAACAATCCAGTTTCATGACTACTCGAAGGACTCAATGGAAATTGTAATTTCATTTTTATATGGCTGTGAAGTTTTTCCGTCTTTAAAGAAAAATCAAGAATTAATTCGAGAAGTTTTATCCATTGCTCACATTTTGGATATCAATGCTTTATTAAAATACACGTGGGATTACTTCATCAGAGGATTATCTCTTTCTAGCTACTCTGATGTTTGGTATATGGCAAAGAAATATGATCAGATCACAATGCAAGAATACATATTTAATTTTATGTTGGACAATTTAGGAAAACTCCTCAACACCGAAATCGAGCCAGACGTCTTCAACGAAATGATGAAAGAATTTATAACCTACTCTGTAATTGATCATTCTAGTGACAGTCTTTTAGAGTATATTCTCAAATGGGGTGAACTAAACTCGGACGACAAAATGGAAGATTTGCTATTTATGGTTGGGGAAGTCGACTTCAATAAAATATCGAATTGTTACATCCACGAACTTCTGACCGATAACGCATTTGTGGATTCCAATCCGAACTTGAAGCGGCGGATAACTGAAAAAGCGCTATCGCGGCTATGCCAAAGAGTGGAACAAATTCATGTTTACTGTTACAATGACATAAGTGGAGAAATGTCCACTCAAATGTTTTGTTTGAAAACCGGTACTTGGTACGATAAAAAAATTATAGTTTTATCTACAAAAACTGCACGTGAATGGCATCAGATTAAATCGGGTAGCGGTGAACAATATTATTTTGCCATTGCCAAGGATAGACGATTTGTTGTTTACGATCCAGACAAAGGAAAATATTATTTTGGACCTACAACAGTAAAGTGCGATGCTATGGGTATTGCGGACGGTAATGATTTAATGTTTTGGGATTATAATTTCACGATTACGAGGTTTAATACGGACAACAAGAAATGGTTCGTGCTTGCTTCGTTGCTCAATGTACCGTTTTTAGGATATCCTCGACATCACAGTGCAATTATTTCTGCTAAAGGAAAATTGTTTTTGGATTTTGATGAAACTGATATTATTTACTCTTACAGTAAAAACATTAATAAATGGCGATTAAAGAAAAAACCTTATTGTAATTTGAAAATCATCAAAAATGCAAGTGACAATTCAAAATCGAGACTTTTTTTTCTCAGAGATGATGATCCCCTTCTTGTTAACTACGATCCTGATTCAGACGAATGGGAAGAATCACCCGTAAATGCTTTAGGAAATCTAATCCCAATTTGTATGAATACAAATCAAACAGAAATTCTGTGCTACGAAAACATTAATAAGTTCGATATGAGCATATACGACTTTGTGAATGATGTGGTGAAGCCAATACCAAGTGGATTGCAATTAGAAGTTGTCGACTGGGAAGAAAGTGATATTTCATTAAAATGAAAATATTACATTGACAGCTAAATGTAAAAAAATAAAAATATTCTTATTCACAAATTTTGATTTCTTTATTTTCATCTTAAATATCTTTCTCCATTATCTAAGCCATCGTTAAAGGCATTTTCTGCAACAACTCAAGTAATAGTTATGTCTACCAATTAGTTTTAACAGTGGATGTAAGAGATAAAATAGAATTTGATGCTCTTGTATATATATCTTTACGCCCTTTTATTCTTCTAATCGAACATTCACATCCAAATTTAGATTTGTTCGCAAACAGTAAAAACATTCAAAAAGCGATCGCGGTCATGGCTAGGATTAGAATATCTTTATTTAGAGATTTACATATATTCGGTATAATTAGTTAAGTATTTACACATGGTGCGGTTGGGGTTAAGTTGGTAATGAGGTTAAGGATTGGTTGATCGTTGATCCTTAACGTGACTTACTGAAATTAAAAATGAATCGAATGAAATGTTCATTCCCAATTTCGATTTCTAAAGCACAGTTAGCTTTAATTACGTAAAAAAAAATTCGTTATGGAAATGGGTAAAACAATTTAGTACATAAGAAATAAAATTTCAAAAGTTATTTATCTGCGCTTGCTAATCGATGATTTGATTATCATGATTCTGGGAGATGCAATGGCAGTACCCAGCCAGCCTTTTAATAAATCACTAATCCAAATATAAATGCACGTGGAGACTTTTAAATCTCGAGCCAATAAATGTCAAAAACTATAATTATCTAGAATATCTGTATGAATATAATTAAATCTAAAAAAAAATAAAATTCTTAAAGAAGGCAGTTTAATTATGCTATTTTAAAATCACGTTAAATTCTTAATGTAAATATCAGTATTGTTACTACTTTCTTTTTTTTATTATTTAAGTCGTGTATTATCATTATTCAACAAAGCAATGGGAATAATTGAAATTGACTAAAAAAAACTCAAAAGCGTTTTGAGTTCATTAACCATGAAACCGGTTTTATCTAAATTGTGTTTTTTATAAATTGA
Organism: Henia vesuviana; assembly: GCA_034696185.1. Taxonomy (NCBI): domain Eukaryota; kingdom Metazoa; phylum Arthropoda; class Chilopoda; order Geophilomorpha; family Dignathodontidae; genus Henia; species Henia vesuviana. The sequence continues at coordinate 13,216 of JAQFZU010000597.1, read as the reverse complement.
TAAAACCTATTGCTTTCAATTTTTATTTATGAATTTCAGTTAATACGTTCGATAAATAAATTAAAAATTTGAATAATCCTACCTAAAATGATGATTATAATTTAAAAAGTAGAAAATTGACGTTCCTCAAGTGAAGTGCGTTGTAATGTGATTGTGGATGAATGCTTGATGCAAAACCCTCACTTGTAAATATTGACTTAATAGAAAGTTCAAATGCTTATCATTTTCACATTTATTCCTTTGCACTTATTCTCGTTTGAGAAAGTATTAACATAAATAACTAAATTGACATAATTATAAAATTTATAAATATTTTACGACCGTTAATAAATCTAAATTAATTTAAATAACGTTCAAACTCCAACCCGGAATTAGTTTTTTTCCGCGGTAAAATTCAGGAATGTTTGAGCTTTTGCGTTTATTTTTTTAAAATTTATATTAATATTAAGAAATGATTAATATTTTAGTTTAAAAAATAAACTAATATGTCTCATAATTTTTAACGTGTTTTGAACTCATAGAGAAATTTAAAATATTCATAAAATTTTCTTATCATTTTGCAATTTGCTTCAAAATTTAACACGCAATAAATCATTGCCGTACCCGTCCTATTTTCAAGGAAAAATAAAAAAAACCTTTTTCTGCAAAAGCGTTAAAAAAATTGCATTTATGAACCAGTTAAATAAGGAAATGAATAGCTGCTCAAGAGCAATAACTTTCTACTCATCTAATTTATTGAATTTTACACAATAACTAGTTTCTTTGTAATTAAGAATAAAATTATAATTCCATTAAAAAATTTCACTTAAAAAAATGTAGAAAAATAAAAGTTTAAAATAATGTCTTATTTACATTTAAAATTACAAACAAACTATTGTCACAGCTGAATAAAGTTCAATAACTGTTGTATTTAATGGTTCACAGATTTGATTTTCCTGGGAAAATTTGATGCTTTAACGTGAGTTCCTTATGAATGTCTGTACAGGGCAATAGTTTCTGTCACCGTCATGTTAGGATAAAAAGAAGATAAAAGTGGGTGAGGGCTGGCCTACTCCAGAATTGTTTCACGTCCCTTCAATGACGTAACAGCTTTCGAATTCAGTTCATATCAGTTGACTACTGGGATATCAAGCAGTTTGGTTCCATCTTAAAACAATTCGTTGTGGTTTTTAAAGATGCTGCTGTTAATATTTAATTGTTTTTTTCTAATTGCGACTTGCTACGAAACTGATAAGTTTGGCACCGCTGCTAATGAGAATCGTCTTAATGAAATATCTATGGATAAATTGTCACAAACAGTTTTGAATTTCCCTTACGCGGTTGTTCTTGGTAAGTTCTTTTAATCTTATTTCTTATTGTAAAATTTTAAATTATTGACATTCCTGAAAATATATTCTAATTAATTTAAATTATTTTTTAAATAATTAAATAATGTATTAGTAAAAAATAAAAATAGAAAAATAATTTTCACATATTTTATGTAATATGACTTAAATAATGAAGATTACGTAGTTTGACTCGATTTTGCACTCAAATGAGTGTGAAAACATTTTAGGTTAACCTCATACTTTCTAGAACACACAATAAAAGCCAGATGCTTTTTTACAAGTATCTGACAAAAGGCGCTCAACAGTTTATTGACTGCATTTTTTCCGTACCTTTCACCTTTTTAAGGGTGAACGGTCTTGTTAATTGTGTACCCCTACGAAATGGAGTTAGACGTTTAACCTAGTTTTCCTAACCTAGAAAAATAAAAGGAAATGAAATTTCAAAAAAAAAGAAGAATTTGTTGTCATAAAAATTTTTTTTTATAAACTTCCAGCCAAAAATGAAACAATAACAAATGATGAAGAAAAAATTTTAATTCAATTGCGAAATGATCTGTCATCGAAACTTTCGTTATCAGTGATTAAATTGAATTACTCAGATGTACAACAACATTACGATAACAGCAATCCGAGCATTTTATTTTTCCGTCACACTAAACCAATTTTATTCGATGGTAACAAAAGTAATCTTGTTAATCTAATTATACTAAACGATTTATGGTGTTTGTGTTTTTGCACGCAAAGGATTACTGGAATTGAATTCCATTAAAGAGTGGGTATTACTCAATTTAAACAGTTACGTTCAAGAAATAAATGATGATTCGTTTAATCTGTTCATGCAATCTATCTCAACTTCTGATGATGTATTTGTGCTATTGTGAGTACATTAATTAACAATAACAATAAAGAAAAAAAATACAATAATATGTTACTGCAATTCCAGTTGCAATGGGTCAGACATTTCGTGTCAAACCTTACAACCTATGTGGGACACTGTGTCAAGCAGGTATAATCAATAAATTATAGAAAAATGTGCTTCCGGATGTGTACCCAAAATCTGAATATTTTTTTGTAGATTAAAGTCGCAAAAAATATTAGGGTTTGTGGATACGGATAAAAATGTAGAACTCACATCACGTTTTCAAGTCGGAAATAAACCAGAATTATTGCTGCAAGTTTAAGTTCTTTCATTTTTTTTTTAGATTATGTAAATTTTATAACTTTCACTTTTACTTTTAGATTTAAATTAGGAAAAATGTACAGATATTCCTATAATACATTTGATGTTGCTACAATTTCTTCATTTGCATTAGACTGGCATATGAATGAGAAAGCAGAAACAATTCCTCATCCACAAACATATAATCCTATGTAATATATTAACCTTTTATTCTTAATAGATAAAGTTTTAATCTGTTGTTTTTTTTTAAATTGCAGTAGGTCTTTTGTGGATATTGTAGTACAAAAAGTAAAGGTTAGTTCTTACAACTAATTACTGAAATTGAGAAATAAATCACTTGTTTTTTTCAGAAAGAGTTAGATGACCCTTATGCCATACCATCATTAGTAATGTTAAGTTTGCCGTTTTCAATCGTTATGGCTGCTGTAATAGCCAAAGGTCGCAATTACAAGGAAAAAGACGAATGAATTTTATGAATAATTTATATTTATATTTTCCTACAAATGACAAGATTCTTACGTATTTTGGAAAGAGTACGGAGAATTCAATTTTTTTTTAATTTCACTTTTTTTTTGTAAGAAAAATATCTGACTTGTAAATAAAAATCAATGATCTTGATTGCTTATTCAACTTGATTTTTTTTTCTTACAACTCAATGCGTAATATAATAGAAGATGAAAAAAATTGAAAAACACCTAAAAATCTTTAAAAAACACACAGCAACTGTTATAACTTTATTGATTAGTACAAAAAGTTATATATTGAGCCAATCAATTTGATCAATTAAATATAAAATAATTGTCAGTTTAAATTGAAAGCTATAATACTAAGTAGTGTAAAAATAGCAAACTTTTATTTGAGTACTGTCTGATTACAACCAACTTGCGATGAACCACTTGGAAATGGAAATGCAGATCGGAATGTACTGTAATTCCCATTATCGATGGAAGTCTTTTGAACACTCACAATTGGAACCTCGGATTGATCCTGTGGTAATGTACCGGGATATTTTTCTATAAAATTAAAAAATAAATTATTTGTCACAAATTTTCTAATTTTGAATTACAAATCTTACCTGAAAGTACTGCTTCAATTTCTTCCCTTGTCCGACAATGTTGAAAGTCTTCAGGAGCTAAATGCTCAATGATATCTATTACTTCTTGCTGCATGAATATAAGATAATTAACTTTTTATTACTTGATTCTATGTCTTGAAACGCTTACCCTTAAATTTGTAAAAACTAATTTCTGATTACGATGTTTAAATTCCTGAGTCAACTGCTTAATACCCTTTGAAAAAAATAATATAAAATTGTCACAAATTAGAATCGAAATTTAACCATAAAACGACTGGATAAACCTGTGCTATTGTATAATCAGGACCACATAAATGAGCGCCGTCGAAAACAACTGGAAGATTAGTTGCCACTATAAGAGAAAAGTAAATACATTTAGAAAAGTGCACATAATTTAATTGTAATTAATAAATACTTCGAGATAATTTATTTATTCGATATTTCATGTACTCCATTGCTGGGTAATACAAAGCTCGATCAGGTTTAACTAAAATGTAATCTAATTCTGTATTACGCTATATAAAAATTAAAAGTAGCATTTTATATTTAAGTTCAGAATTCAAGTATGATTAAGTTTTCTTACAGATCTGCGGACAAGAATGCTGGGTCGAGCAGTATTATAAAGTAATGTAAAAAGAGCGATTCCAGTACCAATTAATATTCCATACTGAAAATAATAAAGTAATGTAATAAATCGTTTCTGATTAAAATAATGAAATTCGTAAAATGCAAATTTAAAAATTACTTATTTAAGATAAAGAAATTTGTTCAGTGATAAGATATGTAATTTAAGTAGGTGATTTAATCTGAATTAAAATTACTTACTTCGGCCCCAGCAAAAATGCAACTAAAGAAAGTTGCTACCAATAAAAAAAAATCAGATTCTGCAAAATAAAATTAAAAATTAAAAATATGTATTATGAAAATTAAAGTTTGTACTTTTTGTTTTCCATAAATGGGGAAACATTTCATATTCTACCATAAAAACCACTGTACAAATAATGACCGAAGACAAAGATGCTTTTGGAATGTATTTAAAAGTTTCAGTCAAAACACCCAAAGCCAGCAAAACAAGAGCTCCTAATAATTACGAAATTTGAATTTATTTCCAGTATATCTGCCTTCAATGATATTAATTAGTTTAAATAATACCTGTAAATATACCCCCTAAAGGACTTTTCACTCCACTGCTCGCATTGAGAGCTGTTCTGTAAAGCAAGTTGTTACATAATCATTTATTTTTCCAGTTAAATTATTGTTGTGAAACTTTCACCTTGAAAAACTACCAGTACTGGGAAATGATGAAACAAATGAACCAATAATATTACTCAGGCCTAAGGATAATTTGATCATTTATCAGTGATAAAAATAAAATTTTAATTATGTTTTTTTATTTTTTTTTACCAAGAGCTAGTAATTCCTGGGTTGCATCGAGTGTTTTGCCTTGAGCTACAAAGAAACAAATATAGCATCATTTTAATTTTTCATAAATTCAATTTCTTACCAAAGACCTTTGCAATAGCAATATGTTCTAAAATTGCTAGCAAAGGAACAAGAGCTAAACTTGATTCCAGTTCCTAAAAAAAATCATCAACTATAAAATTTTCCTAAATTAAACCCCATATAAATAAAACAATTACAGTTATTATATGCAAAAAATCTATAGTCTCATTTCCTCTTTGAAAACTGAATTGTGGAAACTGGAAAGGTGGGAAACCTGACTTTACTTCCCCGGTTAAAGTAAATATGTTCTTGTTAAACAAATCAAGGCTATAGGCTATTAGAGCCATACAAACTACAATCAAAGCGTTACGACCTAAAACACCAAAAAATTGTAATGTTAATCGATTGATAGATATTAGTTTTATTGTTTTTATACCTGTTCCAATAAACCATAAAAATTTTCGCCATAATTTTTCACAAAATTTAGGTCTCTCTTCATCTGACCAGTTTATACGACTGATTTTCTATAAAAATATTTTATAAACTTTATTATTAGGTATGTCTATATAAAAAAAAATAAAATTTTTCTTACTCTTAAAATGAGCAGAAGTATCATGCAGACTATACCCAAAATTAAATCCCAATAACTAAAATTTTAGATAAGTTAAATATTTATATATTAATCCATAATTAATTACTATTTAACATTAACTTACTTCGTATCAGAAATATTTTTTGCAACATTATAGATTACAGGCAAAAACTGATCGGCTTCGAATTTTAACCCCAATAAACCCTGAAAAAATAACAGTCATTAAATAAAGTCTACCTAAATTATTAAATTACTTTTATCTGTGTTGTAGCAATTATAATAGCTGCTGCCGAAGAAAATCCACTGATTACAGGTACAGGTATAAAATCTATTAAAAATCCTAATACCCAGAAAATATATAATTTTAAATTCTAAAAAAAAAAAAATTTAAATTGTGAAATTACCTAGATTAAAAAATCCAAATAAAAATTCAGCAACACCACTTAAAAAACAAAGAAGTACTGCGTATGTTGGTCCTCCCTTCTTACTTTGTTCTGCAGTTAACAAACCCATAATGGCTGTAGGACCAATAGTCACTTCATTGGTACTCCCAAAAATGCAATAAACAAAGCAAGCCATAAATGCAGAATATAAACCATACTAAAAAACAGATAAAAATCAAAATCAAGCAAATATTAAAAATAAAAGACTGCATAAACAGCTAACCTGAAGTGGTAAACCTGCTACACTGGCATAAGCCATGCCTTGCGGAATGACCGTAAGTCCCACCGTAATTCCGGCCACGGCATCCGATTGAAATTTGCTTGCACTGTATTGAGGTAGCCAATTAATAATCGGAACATGTCGTTTGAGTTTCTTGACTGAAAAGCATTTTCTGGCCCAATTGGTAAACTTTTCCCGAGTTGTGGTCGTTTCGTCATCTGCGACTATTGAAGTATCTAAATAATAGAGACAATAAATATTGTATAAATTCTGACTAATTCGTTAATTCGCAAATGCTTGAGAAACTTTAAATTAAATTGCACTAGTCAGTAGTTTTAAATTTTTTTTTTCGAAATTCCAAGTTTTGCACTTGACTGAGGGTTGATGCAACTAATTTGCAACCCGAACAAGCTTACATAAGCCAACCTGGAACAATGTTTATCATGCTTGATTTAGATTCAAGCACTACGAACCACTCGGACCTAGCAAAGAGTCGCTACAGTTGGGTTCGTGTTCTTCACTGTCGAGGGTTTGTGGCTGCAGAGCAATCTCCATTGCTCAGAAGAAAAGAAGTGAGCAAAGCAAAGGTCAAACTATCTTTGATCATTAGTTGTGAATGGGGGAGGTAAGTTCAATGCAATTTCACCTACTTCCAATATAAAATTTGCTTTAAACATAAAAATATTTTTTCAATTTTACATAATAATTACTTTAACGATTCACATAAAGGAAAATCGATATTGATAACTTTTCGTAAATAAATTAGGTTTTCTCAAGTTTTGTTCACACCCCTCTTGTTGATGCTGCTAGAAAAATGGAGATATCGAGGGGATTAAGAATTTTAAACTTATGTCAGGTGAGTTCACTAAGATCCATATCTAATACCATTTTCGTCGGTAAGATTAACAAAGATTCTTTTGTTGATACAATATTTATCCGACCGTAATTTAGAACAAAAAAATTAGAACGTAGCTACAGTTAATGCAAAAATATTTTTAATGGGAGTTATTTATTTTAATTTTTCAATTACGTTAAATATTATTGCCAGATTTAGCAAGTGTAAAGTAAATTGAAAAATAATAAGCGCTTACAAAATTAACCAATTATCTCCAGTATCCCTGCAAATCATAAAGGGTCAACTGATAGAGATGATAAATTAAAACCCGATTCTAGAATATTTTTTTAATTTTTCATCATTTTTTCTATTTATCTGAAATTGTTTGAACCCAAGGATTTTGGTGTGTTTGCTCTGGTTTCACAACCAAAGACCATAAAATATTTTAAAGGAATCCAATGACGTCATTTATGACTAGTCTCACAAAATGGAAACCTCGTGAAAACAATTTGACAAGCTTTGGCGAATGTAAATACCGCACAATTGCCTGCCATCGCTAATAATTCACATTACGTTGCACAATTTAAATACTACTATTGTCGAATTGAAAATTTAAGCACTTAATAGTTAAAGTTGCATAAAGAATAATTTTTAGTAAATAAAAAATTTATCTACACTGCGATTAAAGGGATTAATATCGATTCGGCGCATACTTACAGTCGTCTAAGGAAGACATAATCGCTTTTTACGTGGAAAACCGCATTCATATTTGGCGTTTAAAACATTCTTGACAATACTATGCGATAAACTACCATCATTCGAAAAAACCAGACATACTCTGTCAAACCGGCACCATCAGCTCAATCACTGACTGCAACGTGACTGGTGCTCTTGCGTAACGTGTTTACAAAAACACGAGGATGTAATTTAGTTCAAACATTTAAAATCATTAAACTCCTATTTATTATATTTTAAGCAATAAAATCTTAATATTGAAACAAGAAGACAATTTTCTAGTGTAACTGATTAAATAAGGCCATAAGTCTTCTAAACTTTGTCAACAGCTGACGCCAGTAGCAGAAAAGGTCCTTTTTCGAGGCTTGAGAAAATAACTAAAAGAATTAATTTTGTAAAAAAAAAATTTAAATATTTGGTTTTTAGTTAAGAAAAAGAATAAACAAAAAGGTTGATAAAAAAATAGATATATAATTGAATCAAAACATGATAATTAAAGCAAATAAATACAATTACATTTAATGGAAGCAATAATTAACGTAATTGAATATCGTGCAATTCTTTCAACCAAATTGTTATTCTTAATTAGTAATAAAAAAATCAGTGCCTATTGAAGCGCATAACTGAAAAAAAAGTAAAAAATTATCCTACATTTATAATCACCTAATTATAGAAATTAAAGTCAGTTTTAATCCGAGTTAACATTGGAATTGAAGATTAAAAGATAAAATCTTGAAAGAATACAAGTGGAATTAAACGATTTCAAAATTTGAAAATAAATTTCAGACTAAGTCGGTTAATCAACTGAACAGTTTTATTGGTTTATTATGTACTTTTTATTAAGCAAAATTGAAATTTTCGAAATAATTCTATCGAAACAAATGCAAAGTAAAAGGCGTGCGGCAATCTCAGTAATTATTTAATTACCTTTTCAAGACGATTTTATCTTATCGTTCTTAGAATTAAGATCAAAAAGTAAATAACCACACTGTAACGCAATACTTTGAGCAAACAAATTATTTTGCCCCCATCGGCTGTACTTTTCCAAAGCAGGTAAACTTATAAAATAGTTTTTATTACTTAAAAGTAAAATGCGAATACCAAAATATTTTCAAAAATATTAAATTTAAAATATAAAATTACAAATTTTTATTAATTCATACTTGTTCTATTGATTATAAAAATTTTGTGACTAACCAAATCGATTTCTTGAATTTACCAAAACAGATTACGCAATGAAATTTCAGTTATTTATTTAATTTATTTGCTCGACTTTAGAATGGCAACTAGTATAGTGGAAATGGGATCTAGCATTGCAGGGTCACTAGCAAACATGATTGGTATCACAGAATCACAAACGTGGGAAAAACGAGAAAAAAGTTGTATTGCTCATCAAATGAAATCATTTTCAAAATTCGTAAACCGAAGAATACCAATTACATCTTGGATAAGGAAATATACACTTCAGGATTTATTAAGAGACATTTTGGCGGGACTCATACTAGGATTCACCCTCATCCCTCAATCTCTCGTTTTTGCGAGTGTGGCCAATGTTCCTCTGCAAGTAATTAGACTTACCTATCATTGAATTTTGGGCGCTAAAATTAGCCGTCATTTAATTTCAGTACGGACTGTATTCATCTATTGTCGGTCATTTTTTGTACTCCATTTTTGGCACTGTCCGTGAAATCAGTATTGGACCATCTGCGGTTATGGGACTTCTGATAAAAGAATACTCTTTACGAGGAGGTCCTGCATATCCAGTTCTTTTGTGCTTTCTAAGTGGTTGTATAGAATTACTTTTTGCTGTTTTGAATCTGGGTAAAATTATTTACGCTAATTTAATCAAAATGTTTTATAAAATACAATTATGTAGGATTTTTAATCGATTTTATATCAGCGCCTGTTAATTGCGGCTTTTCTTCAGCAGCTGCAGTTATGATCACAGCTGCTCATTCGAGAGTAAAAGACAATTTTGTATGAATTTTTTTAAATTAATTATTTTTTTAAAAGTCTATTTTAGGTCTAAACGTGACGGCAGATAATTTTTTTGATGGATTATATAAAATATACTTAAACATCGATAACATTAAGTATTGACTTTGGATTGAAAATGAAAATTAATATTAAATGAAATGTTTTTTCTTATTAAGTTATTGGGATACTTGTCTCGGGGTTTGCTGCATCGTTATGTTACTAATACTCAGAGTAAATACCTTTTGAATTATTTTAATTGGTTAAATGGGTAAGTTATAATTACTTTCAATATAGTATTTGAATTCAATAGAATGGATGGATCCTGGACCTTTTCCTACCAAAAAAGAAAGATTCAAGAGAAGAATTGTTCGACTCATTTCTACGGGTAAAAATATAAAATTTAAATTATAACTTTTCTTTTTAAAAAATATTGTTTCAGGCCGAAATATAATAATTGTGACGGTTTCGGCAGGCATTGCTTATTATTTATCTACTCGAGATATTAACGTTTTAACTCGAATAGACGGAGTTGATGCGGGGTTACCTATTTTACATCTCCCACCATTTTCATTTACTCAAAATAATGTGACGAACAATTTCATTGATATGTGCAAAGTAAAATTATCAATTGTAAATATTTCTGCGATATGGAAATAATATGTTATTGGTTAGGAATTAGGACCAGGCATCTTTTTAGTACCAGTTCTGTCTATTCTTCAACAAATTGTTGTTGCCAAAGTATTTCGTACGTAACATTTATTGCAGTTATAGAATTATTTGTTTGTAATTATTATTTTTTTCATTTATTTTAATGCAGTTCGTGGGAAAAGTGTAGATGACACTCAAGAAATCTTAGCTTTAGGTGTGGCATCGAATTTACACTTATAAATACAGTATTAATATTATTTACAGGTTTAACAAATTTCTTTGGGTCGTTTTTGTCCGCTTTACCAACTGCAGGGAATTTACCGAGGTAACTACAATTTGGTTTTTAAATGGAAAATACATTAAATTATAAATGGATTTAGGAGTGCTTTAAATAGTAATAATGGCGTACGGTCTCCTTTCTCGGGAGTTTTTGCTGGTATGATTAATATTTTTATTTTACAATTGCAATACATATTTACAACTTTCTGCTCATTAGGTGTAATTGTTATATTGGCTTTGGAATTCTTAACGCCATATTTTAATTATATTCCTCGATCTGCCTTGGCATCAATGGTCATCTGTGCAGTAATTTTTATGCTAAATTTTAACATTGTAATACAATTGTGGAAAGCAAGCAGTAAATGCATTTCAATATTGTATTAACAATTTTATTGTGATTTTAATTCTTTATTAGAAATCGATTCTCTGACTATGGTAGCTACTTTTATTTGTTGTATTGGTTTGGGCGCTGAGGTAAATAATTAATTTAATTGTTTTAATTATATTAATTCAAATTTGGTTATTTAGTATGGAATACTTGTTGGCATTGCTCTTTCTCTTATCGTTCTTCTTTACAACAGTGCTCGACCAAACATTTTAGTTAAAATAACAGTAAGTATGAAAAATTGAATTTAACAAAATTGCTATGATTAAATTCAATTTTTAGTACGAACCACCTTTCGTTTTAATACAACCAGATAGAATGCTCAATTTTCCCGCTGTGGAGTATGTTCGGTATAAAGTTATCAAAATTGCAGATGGTAAAAAAACTACTTAATGAAGTAGCAATAAACGAAAAAAATTTTTTTTTTTATTTTTCAATAATTTAACAGAAAGAAAAAAATTCCCTATTGTCGTAGATGGATCACATTTATGCTGTATGGATTTCACTGTTGCTCAAGTAGACTAATTTATATATACCAAACGTTAAAAATGATAATAGTTAAATTATGTAATTTTGAAATTTTAGTGCGTGAAAGAACTGATGGAAGAATTTCAAAATCGAAAACAACTTTTAATTTTCACACATCTTCAGGTATAATTTCGTATTAAAAACTGTGACATTTTACGGATTTTAATTATATATTAACTTCAGAAATCCGTAATTCAACTTATCAAAAGTTTACTTTTGCCAAACTTTAATTACTTTCCGACTGTAGAAGATGCCGAAAAAAAGCTTAAAGAAGGTAATTGTTGAACTTCCATCAATTTGGTTATTCAAAACAATGGCTGTTTTGTTTTTATTTCAGGTTTAAGTTTCGAAAGTAAAGACTTATTTATTGAAACTAAAAAATGTGAAGTGAAAAAATGTAAAAATTTACCCCCCACAACCGCCGATGATAGTAACTCACCTACATCAAGAAAATCGAAATTAAGAAATTTGGGATCTGATTGTTCGGATCCTTATGAACAAACAGCTTGGCTAAATTTAGTCATTGCCATTCCTCGCTTGAGAATTGACGAGCATCAAAACAACTTGCAAAACTGTAATCAAAACAATATATCAATCGAAGACTGCGATTGCGATTTACCAGCAACAATATATTTATAACCAAACATAAAATGTCAGATTTATAAACCGAAGAGAATATACCAAAAACATGATAGATTGACTCAATTAAAAGAAAAAAAATGGGACAGAAAATTCAAATTAGGTTTGTTGTTGTACCAAACTATTAGAATAATTCGTGATATTAGTTTTTTAAGTGATAATTATTCTATTAAAAATACTTGAGTATATTACGCTTTATGTAATTAATTTCTTACTATTTAATGAATAAATTTCACCATTTCTTTTCATTTAAAATTAATTAAAATTTCTTTAGTCCAGGAATAAATAAAAATAAGGATACAATTACAACATACAATGAACAATAAAAGTTGTTTACCTCTTAATATTTATATTCCATTACAATTGACTAAAGAGAGAAAGTTTATAATTTTAGTTATGAATAAATGAAATGAAGATTGTATTCGGCATATTTTTCTCGCTTTTCATATTATTTACATCTACCAAATCGTGGAAGATACCGATCATCAGTAATTTTAATACCTTTGATATACTTAAAAATGTCAAAATACTCTCGCAAAATTTGTTTGGTCTAAGTGCACCTGATATCATAATTGACACTAAGCAGTTTGTGCCTAGTCGATTTGATCCAAGTTCATTTTCAAAACCAGAAGAATGGAAAATAACAAATATCTCTATAAACTGGAATATTAATTTTAAAAATCAAACGATAGAAGGATATGTGGATTATTTAGTAAAAAAACAAGCTTCGTTAACCAGTGATAGTCTGGTAAGTGTAAGAATCTTAAGTAAACAATAAGAAATTTAATTCTCATTTTTTAAGGTTTTAGATACACGTGATTTAAAAATAATCGATATTTCTAATATCATTTCCAATAAAAAATTAAAATACACATTACATCCACCGAAATCTTTCATGGGCTCAAAATT
>JAQFZU010000596.1:0-22612 GCA_034696185.1 Henia vesuviana | reverse complement strand
AATAAAAAATATTGAGATATAATTATGTAAAGTAGCCAAATTATATAAATGATAGAAATACTATAGATAGATAACATAAAATTCAGAATAAGTTGCCTAAGTTACGCAAAAAAAAATTTGTGAAAATTGCTGTGATATATAAATTCCTTACAATTATTGTCTGTCCACGGTATTCGGTGGCGGAGCCGCCGTCGCCGAATTTGGTCTAGGGATAATTATTTAAATAAATGCAGAAACTCAATTTTTGACTTGAAAATTGCTTAGCAATATTTATTGAAATCTAAAAAATAACTTCAACTGGATCAATCGATCCGATCGTCCAGATTACAAAATAAATATAGAAAATGAAATAAACAATGGCTAAGACGACGGCGAACACTTGTCGGCGGCGTCTGACGCGAATGGCTTGACGACAGCTTCTTCTTGAGGCGTCGTCGCACTTCAACACGTACGTCTCGTACGTTCGAACTCGCGGAAGAATTAACGTAGAAAAATTAGTTACCCGGGTGGGAAACACGCTACGATGCACTCCTGTGTCTGACTCGTAGAATTTGGCCGGAAAGTAGAAAATGCTTAAACAAATAGCAATTAAACAAAAACTCTCAAACATTTTCAGGAAATAACCTGAAGAAAACAGGAAATTACCTGTCGTAGCCGTGGCGCTAGTATTTAGCGACAAGACTAAAATAATAAACTTTTCGCTGAGTAGTTTCTCAGCAACAAAGACAGATGACGATTGTCTCGTCAAACGGAAAATATTTTCGCTCGCAACTTGCGGCGAAAACGGTCGAGGACAACTCGTGAGTTGTACTCGCGTAAAAATTGTAAGTAATACTTACAACCAATACTCAACTTATCTGGCTGAGTAGCTGGTCAATCTAATCCAACTTCTGATTGACGAAGGTGGATATTTATCCGAGACACTCGTGAATTCTCTCCATCGCAGAGCTTCTGTAGAAAGATGGTGCGCTGGCAAAAACTATTGAGTGAGTGAGTTGGAAAACACTCATCACGCGCCTCATCGGAATATCAAGACTAGCGGCGCCCTCACTCGAGAGCGAGACAAACAACACCAATTGTCCCATTTGGTGTCAGTGAAACCCTGGGGTCACTACACGTCCCCCCCCCCAGCGTTCACAAACGCGATAGAACACACCAACTGGACAATTAAAACAAACCCAAAAAAAAAAATGGGCTCAAGAAAAATTAAGCAAAAGAAACACTTCGCAACTGGCGAAGCGCGCGGATTTATTCAAATATTTTGAATACAAAAAAAAACTAGACGGTTCACATAAACCTACCTCAACTAGAGGCACTAAACCAAAAAAAACGTTGGATGACACAAAACAAAAAAAAATTAATTGTTCTTTTTCTCCAATGCAGCATAGTCATCCGCTAGCGCCGAACGAGCATCCTGCGGGTCGGCGTGCTCCGAAATAAATACGCTCGTATGCTCCCCCTCCGGCTCGTAACGTCTACCATGGCGCAAATGGACCCAGACGCGCGTGATTCGCTCGTGAATCGAATGCAGAGGCAGACGGATCCGGATTCGTTCCATCTCGTCGCGAGGTCTACGATGAGCCCTGAGGAGTCGATTATGCAAAATAAAATCGTTGGAGGACGCAATTTCCCTTTCCAACCACACGTAGAAGGTCTCCCCCTTCTTACACGAACTGACGAGATGAGCACGCGCCTCCTCGATGAAATGAAGATGCGGATAACGCTGACTCAACTTGTAATACAGGGCAGGATCTTCCGTCCGATTAGATAATGCCTGGGCGATTACACCTGACGCAATCCGAGTTCGCTGTCTCGGAATAGCTCCGGTTTTACTTTTGATCCCGACGACCTCCGACACTTCCTCACAAATGGATGGTAAAACTGGAGTAGCACGAACTGACGTAGACGAAGGAGCACCTCCGAAGTGAAATCCAGTCTTCACGGTCCCGCCCAGTGCAATCGGTAATTCTATGCGGGGAAGAATGGCAACATCCATTCGCGCTCTAACGTAGCGATCCATACCATGCCTACCGAACTGGACAAACTCCTCCTGCCAGAATTCGGATCTCAATCGAGCGACATGGGGGATTATCGCGTTCCATCGTTGCCTCAAACCGTCAGGAAGACGCAGACCCTCATTCTGGACAAACTCGTAAGCCACGAAAGCCCTCTCGGCTGTTCGGAAAACCACGGGCGAAAGAAGTCGACGCAATATTTGTCGAAACTGCAAAACATATAATTCCCGACGATCGGTATTCTCTCTTCGGACATCTAAGGCGAAAACAGATGATAATTCGCAAAGGGCGGCAATGGTGTTGTTAATGATCCTGGTCTGATAGGGATCCCACGATGGGTGAAGAGGATAACAACGCCACAAAACACTAACACGACCGAACGAAGCATAAGTAGTAAGTTCATCCTCGTGTTCATTAGCGCGATTCGCATCCATCACTGCGAGGTTGGAGAAAGGTGTAAATCCAGCAGAAGTAGAGGGTCCCGCTACCGACGGATTGACGACCTCGATAACCGACTGAACAGGCGATGGCATCGACGAACACGTTACGGTAGAGGAAATCTCCCTTGGTTCCTCGTTCGGAATTTCGACCACCAGAGTTGTCCCACTCAGCATTGAACGTCGCGATGGAACCTCTTCGCTCACGTTCGGCGTAGGCACAATCGGTTGCCACTTCGGGGTCCAACGAAATGACTGTCGCTCATTCAATCTATGACGCAGATCTCGACTATTCGGGTTATTAAATCTTCGAGTTGCGCGCGGTCTCCTCGGTCGGTCCATGGCTTCCACTCGACATCTTTTAGCGTGGGTAAATGGCTGTTTCCATTTATTGTCCAACATATCCCGCGCTTCCTGCTCTAGCTTGTCTCGAATCTCCTTCGCGTGACCTTCTCCATGCGGACGCTTCTTGGGGGGCACTCGGCCTTTTCTACTGGGTCCTGTTATTCCCATCATCCTTAATTAATGAATTTGAGTTTGTGTTACCATTGGAGTTTGCCAATTTCCGTGACTCGCTATTTCACGGGCTCTAATAAATCCTGAGAGGCCTTCCTGGATCCATACTGGGTCGTGAATTATATCTTTAGTGCCGGCCACTTTGTTTGCGTCCATTGCTCTCTGCACCCCATCTCGAATTGCGTCTCGATTTTGGCCACCCTTCAACCACTGCTTCCAAGTGTGCCACTCGTAGTGAGTGCCGGGATGCTGTCCTGAGAACAAGGGATTAAAAATGAGTGCGGGCACATTTAAGCGATCCGGCAGTCCTTGCACTAGACGTTGGTGACATAAGTTCGAAAAGCAGTCAGAGAAACGTCGTCGGCTACCCCACCAACGATCCACGGCACGCGAGAATACGAGCCTCACCGTCCACGGTCGAAATTCGCTGAATATTTCCCGAATTTGTCGGGGAATCGCTGCTCTCCAAGTGGTTCCTCTAACCGGAATGCCTTCTGGCAATGCTTCCCACGTGTTCAGTTGCTAAATAAAAATTAAAAATATTATTACTATCTAGGAACAACAGCTTAAAATTGCAATTTCAATTTCATGTCAAAAAAAATCCACTAAGTTTGGATATTGGTATTCAACGTCCGTCATAGATGGCGCCACCGACTAGGGTTGACATGGCGTCACTTTTGAGCGTCAATCTAACAATTTTGTTAAAAAAAAATTAATTTAGTTTCCTCAATCAAGTATCACTATTCTTCACTGCAACAATGGTTTTAATCCATTTGTAGGTATAGTTATGGCATTATTTCCATATTCGGTACATATTATTTCTCTTTCCGATTACTTTACCGACTCCGCCCACTCGTTCACACGGTGGTGACAGAAAAGTAAGTTTTTATCGTACAAAAAGAATAAATTTTGAATTAAACCACTATTTATATTTTCGGTTTACTATCCTGTGTTCCATTTCTTGTGATGCCAATTAGATTAACTTGAATTTGAAACTTTTTCATTCGCATTTAAATACCTCCGAAATATTTATCGCTTCCTCCTCTCGTTCCAACTCCATTGCTTCACCTGGTTCGTCCCAGTTCTCTTCAACATCATCTATGATGATAAATTCGTCGTTTGGCTCTTGTTTTTCCGCCATAAGTGACAAATGTTATCCTCAACCAAAATCGTGAACGCGATCGCTGTAGAACTGGCACACTCGAAGTTGAAAGTTGAAAGTTGTGGTCCGAAAGCTTACGCATGCGCAGTACGTCGATGGCAATTACCATCAGATGCGCAGCTTAACAACACCTACGTCACCCTCCCCTCTTGTATCGATACGCGATACTTTTAACTGTCGGTTGATTTCGCAATTAAAATTTGTTCAACCACTTTACCATCACAAATTAATGGATTTATTTGTTTTGGACGCAAATTATACCTTCTTGTGCCTGATTTCTCTTTTTGTTTACTTGTTTCATTTAAATCAGGCACCTTCTCCCCCCCTAAAATTACATCTTGTAATTTTAATAAAGGCGAGGTCGAGCGTGTGGCCGAATGGTTATTGACAATCGGAGTTTGCGATGTAGAAGGTGCACCCGGAACTATCGAGCTGTTCCCCGACGACAACGGGAGTTGATGACTGTCTGCAATGATTGACGTGGCGTCCTGTCCATTCCTTGTAGGTAAAAACTCTTTGTCCATTAAATCCCGCACCAAAATCGGATTTGACGCTGCCGAATTTCCCCCCGATTGTTGTACATCATTTTCGTTCATTACTCGCTGTTTTCGGTCTATATCCATCGGTAAGCGTTTTGAATCACTCGGGTAAGCAAGAGAATCGAATGTTGGCACGTCTTTACGAGATTCTGTTTGGTTCTCTTCCCACATTTCTTGCGGGAATTGTGGGAAGTATAAGGATAAGTCACGTGCATTCACTGCTTTTTGTTTCACATCGTCCACTAATCTTTTTAATGCAAAAGAACCTCCACCATGCACCGCTATGATAACATAGGGGCCATCTCGTTGGTCGGAAAGACCGCTGGAAATCCCTTTGGTGGCGTCTGAAAGTATGTGAGTACGTTTCCACACTAAATCATTCAGTTTGAAATCAACAAAAGGGTGTTCTGCCAAATTTCGACGTGCACGCTCACGAGCATCGAGCAGGTGACCAATCATGTGGCTGTACGTATCATGAATAATCTGTTCCAACCTGCGAACGTACAAATGAGGGTCATTTGGATCAACAGCCATCACGGAATCTGGTGGTCTAACGTCCCATGGAACACGAAGTTCCCTTCCAAAATTCAAGTAGGCCGGTGAGAACCCCCGCGACGTTGAAATGGTTGTTCTCATTGCGAACGTTATTTCTCTTAAAAATTCATCTCACCGGGAATGAATATCCGTGAATATCGCTAAGCAGTATTTGAAATCCCGATTCAATCGTTCCACCGGATTTGCCTGCGGATTGTACGTAGATGTGTGAGACATCTTAATCTTAAATTTATCACAAAACATTGAATAAATTTTTGACACGAACTGTGGTCCATTGTCGGATATCATTTTATTAGGGAATCCGAACCTTAAAGCGACATCATAGATACATTCCACAATCTTCGTTGCGGTGGGCTTTTTAAGAGGAAATACCTCCGGCCACCTCGTCGCTACATCCATTATCACAAGGATATACTGAAATCCGTTTCTTGTGGGCGGTTTGGGTCCCATAAGATCGATACTCTAGGTAGAGAAGGGAACATAAGGCCCTAAAGAAACTGGATCGTATCGTCGCTTGCGCTGGGGCTTGCAGGCTTGACACCTGTCACACCCGCGGACAAACTTTACAATATCAAATTTCATGCGCGGCCAATGATAAAGTTGGCGCGCTCTATATAAAGTCCGCATAACCCCCGCATGACTGGAGAGAGGGTGGCCATGTAATGTCCACATGATTCGGACCTTAAGCGATTTCAGTACTTCGATCTTTAGTGAGTTGTCCGCTTCACTAATATCATCCACATACGTTGGGTGATGCTTTAACAACAAATTCTGTTCGATAAGAAAGTCGGAGGAGTCCTGTCTGAACATTTCTTTCTGCCGAGACGTGACAATATCCGTCGGGTAAATTTCCCCTTCTATGAAGTCAATCCACCGGAGACAAAAGGGGTCTCTCCTTTGTGCGTCGATAAGCTCCTGACGGGTCGGTGGTATTGCCCGGCTCTCGGTAGCAATCCGATTCAATAAAACAGACAGTTTCTTCGTGGGTGCTTTCGGCCCAAACTGGACTCGTCGTACCTCCGTATCCGGCTCCTCTATTCTAGCCATGTACGCGCGACACCAATAATTTCTCAAGTGTTGCTCCTCTTCTTCATGGATAACTTCCTCTGGAAGTTCGTTAGAATTTCTTAGCTTCCATCTTCGAACCGGCGTTGGACAAAATGGAAGATGGTCTTCGTCATCCGAGGGGCATTCCTCTTCAGGTAAGTTATCCACCGGAGCTCGTGATAACGCGTCAGCTACAAAATTACTCTTCCCCTCCTTATATTTGATGACGATGTCATAAGCCATCAACTCGAGCTGCCACCTCGCCAACCTTCCCGACGGCTCTTTTAGAGCCATCAACCACTTAAGGGCTTGGTGGTCCGTTTGGACAGTGAATTTGGTGTATTCCAAATACGGCTTGAATTTACGTACCGCCCATATCACCGCCAAACACTCAAGTTCGGTTGCGGAGTAATTTTTTTCTGCGCCTTGAAGCTTTCTGCTAATGAACATGCAAGGATGTTCCTCCAATTCGTTATCTGAATCATCGTTGGATTTTCGGACTTGCAGTAACGCGGCGCCTAACCCAACTCGACTCGCATCAGTATGTAAAATAAATGGTTTCGCGAGGTCGGGTAGGGGCATCACCTTGGCATTTACCAAGAGTAATTTCAGTTTCTCAAACGCAATTTGACACTCCTCTGTCCAGTTAAAGGTTTCAGCCTTTTTTAATAAAGATGTGATTGGGGCTGCGATTGTTGAAAAGTCGGGTAAAAGGCGGTTAAAAAACCCAATTATACCAAGAAATCGTTGCACCCCTTTCACTTCAGTGGGTGCTGAGTATAGGGTAATTGCCCTGATCTTTTCAGGGTCAGCTTGTATGCCTTCGGGGCTGAGCATATACCCCAAAAATTTCACTTTCTTGTGGCAGAAGTTGCTTTTGCGAGGATGTACGTTCAACCCGGCGTCCGCAAGCGCTCGCAACACCCGGTCAAGTCGCTCGATATGTTCGTGGAAGGTTCTTGCCAACGTGATAATGTCATCTAGATACGCGCGCGTGCCATGATCCATACAGTCTTGTAAAATGTCTTCCATCAACTTTTGAAAAGTGGATTGGGCATTTACCAATCCGAATGGCATCACGACGAACATTAGTCGTCCTACTGGAGAATAAAACGCGGTTTTTTCACAATCAGTTGGTACGAGCTCTATTTGCCAGTAGCCCTTGACTAGATCCAGAGTTGAAATCCATTCAAAAGCGCCTAGCCCGTTTAAGATGCTCTCTATGGAGGGCATTTGAATTGGATCTATTTTCGTGACGGCATTCAACGGTCTATAGTCAATACACAGCCTTGGGTCACAACCCGGTCGAGTCACGAGAACGATCCGCATTGCATATCCTCCAGTCGCTTGCTTAACGACGCCCAATTCGAGCATATCTTGACAGATAGTTTTAATTATTTGTCTCTTCTGCGGATTCCATCCGCGAAACGGCACGCGAATCGGTTTATCGCAGGTAAGTTCTATCCGGTGTTGTACTTTATGTGTACGTCCAGGTTTAGTCGTGATAATTTTCTCGAATTTTCGAAGTAATTCCTCAAGCCGGGCGGTTTTCTCTGCGTCTAGCTTGGCGTTGCTAACTAGCTTATGAATATGATCCTCCTTAGGTTCTGCGTTTGGAATTTCACAGGCGTACTCCTGTATATATTTCTTCATATCCGCCTCGTACTCCTCCGACGTCTCTAGGCTTCGGATGCTCTCCGGGACGAGGGGTAATGGAAACTCCTTTTCTCGATCAGTGAAGTTCCAACTTCCTGTTATTGGGTTGGGCTGAATCTTCAAAACCCTCATGAAGTCGTTCCCAAGTAACAGTAAATGCTGTTCATTAGGAATCACTAGAAAAATATGGTCTATGACTCCTCGTTCCCAATCCATGCGTAATTCAATCATCCCTAACGATCGGGTCTCATGACTTGCAGTTTGAATTTTGATATTATCGTTTTTCATGGGCACGATATGTCGTATGAATCCTAGTGCTTCGAGTAACGTATCGGAAATAACCGATCGGCTAGCCCCAGAATCCAAGACGCCAAATACTTTATGTGTATTTATTTTTAGCGGCATCAGACATAAACTGTCTCTTTTTGTGTTTGACATTACTTTAAAACAACGACCTTTACTCGGGTAGTCATCTACGTTAACTGGAAGAGCTTGTACCCACGATGGAGCTTGTCGTAATTCTACATCCGTAATCAGGGTAATCAAGTTGGGTCGTTTGATTTGAGTATTGAACGCAAACACGTTAGTACTCGAATAGTCATTGGTCATGAACTCCACAATCTGAGAGAACGCGACAGTTAGCGGTCGGGACTTTTGTTCTTCCTGTACAGAGGTAATCGGCGGATTCCGATCTGGTTCTAAGGTCTTAGCAGTAGAAGGCCCCTCTGTTGGGTCGGCTACTGCGTCTTCACGTTTTTTGAAAACTGATCGGATAATTGAGCGATTAAGGCCGTCAATTCTACGCTCCTTTTTTCGAATTCGGCATCTCGTCTACTTTGTTCCGCTTCACTTTTTGCCTGTTGGGCCATCGACTTGTCGATAGTGGACACTAAGGCGGTAACCTTTGTATCCAACGTACGTATACGAACGTTAGGATCTTTTAATTTATCCGGGCAATCCTTGGCCCAATGGCCGTCCTTACCACACCGAAAACAAACCGTCTTATCCGCCGCATATCGTTTTTCGACTGGTCTAACAAACGGTCTTCTCGCATTCGCACCCCCTTTTCCCTCCAATTTCCGGTCTTCCCATCGTTTAGGAATCTGCTTCACTGGTTGTCCCGTTTTCTTATCATCGGGCTTAAACCCAGGAATTCGAGCGGCTATGAAGGCTGAATGAGTATAGCTCTCGCCATCTTCATCTTGCAGATGGACGGGCCACACTTCTAAATTGTCGTCAGAGTCACTTTTAGACCCCGTCGTAGCTAAGGCTGTAAGGGCGTTGGCATTTCCATCCTCCGTCGGGGAATCTTCTCCCTCGGCTTGGGTGATTTCCGCTGCTAAGGCGGTCGAACTTATTGTCCTCGGTGTCTTATACTTATTTCCGGACACGGGAATCGATTTCGCTCCCTTCTCGGCTTTTAGTGTTGCTACTACCGTCTCCATTTGCAGATATAAGGGCGGATTCATTACCCCTTCTGGTTTCTTACAGAGCTTTTGAAAAGTCGCACTGAGCTTTTCATGTACTTCGCGTTCCTTCTCATTCAGTTCAGCATAGTATTGAGCTCTTACTTCTTCATAATTCTGGCAAATGAAGCTGAACAATGATTTAAACGATAAGTTATTTGGAGCGTTCATCCTGGTCAGCAACTGTTCTGAGCGTATACTCAATCCCTGTCGGAACCGGAGATCTTTATCTGTGTCGCTGATGGGCATGTTAAGATCCTGAAATAGTGCGTTGGCGTGATCTGCATATGCTCGTAGGTCTTCTCCCGGAATTTGTTTCAGGCGGCTAGTCCGGCGTTTCATATCTTTCGCTTGTTCTCCATACATCTGTATGAACTTTTCGACGAAGTCATCCCAGTCGGTGAAAACGTTTCGGTCGTACCATTCCCTTGCGGTCTCTACGAGCATTACTGGAATAGCTTGTTCTAAACATTCCTGTGGGGAAGCACCTGCCCGACTAGATGCTCGTTTGGCTTCCATTAAGAATCGGTTTCCCACAAACCATGAGCCGTCGAACCTTCGTGTTGACCACTTATCCCAACGCAATCCTCCCGGTCGCATGATATTCCATGCGTTTATGCCGAACTTTTCCACACTATTCTTGGGTGACTGATTTACGCCTGACTTCATAGCTGGGAGCAGTTGAGGGGCCCACTCGGCGAACTCTCTTTGTAGCTCTTCTTTTAGATTAGGGATAGTTGAAGCTCGCGTAGGTATAACCGGTGTCGATTGGTCTCGAGTTGGGACAATCTGATCTCCGGCGTATTCCGGACTACGATTTACATGTGGGTTCCGTTGTCTGTATGGCGATTCGTGGCGAAATTGGGTATCCGGGTGCCTTTGGTTCTGTACTAACGGATATTGGCTGCCTACCCATGGTTCTGTTACTGGGTCTTCATCTAAAGGTGGTGCTGGGGGAATCTCTTCCTCTGTTTCTGATTCCGTCTCGACGTGTACCCAAATAGTGTCATTATTTTGAATGTCATAATACCCCAAATTGTAATTCGGTTCAAGAATCATCTGATTATACGAAAGGATTTGTACTTCAATCGGCACATTGGTCCGCGAATTAATAAATTGTTGCACTCGCAGAATAGTCGTTAGTGCTGTAACTCCCATAATTAAGGGTTCAAACAAGTCGGAATTTATATTTAGCCGCATAGGTCGCAATAAGATGGGAGGTCGTCCCGAAGGTTGTTGGGGTGGTTTCCCTTCGGGTTTCGTGTGGGTACTTCGCCGATGAGTATTAGTTGCACCTAAGGAGGCACCTGTTCGCTCCCCGGTAGTTGCGGTACCGCTCGTACCTTCATACGGTCGGAATAAAGGTGGACGAGACGTTTTACTCGGATTATCTTTTGGTGCCTCCTCTACGGGAACTACTATTGTATCCTTTCCTAACTTCTCGCTTCGACCCAGAGCATTTCCTGCTACATCTACTGGAATTTTCGGTTTAAATGAAACGTGCCCCGTGTCTTTTGTACGTTGCTCGTTCTTTTCCTGAACCAATTTTGCTACTGAAGCTAAATTTACTGCGGCTTGCAAAACTCGTTCTGCTGCTACACGGGCCTCTTCGGCTTTTTCCCGTTCCGCGTCAATTAACTTCTGTTGCTCTTCTTCGATGAGTCGTTGGTGATCTTCGTTTATCTGTTGTTCGTGATTATCCCCAACAAGTTTCTCGTGATCCTTTCTACTTTCTAACGGTAACGGCTGTGTATTCCGTTTATTTTCGGGGTCAATCGCATACTGATTCGGATTCCCCAACCACATGTTATCCTGGTATGCCAAACTTCCTATTGCTGGGTCGTCGGCGCGATTCTTTAAGGCGAAGGCGCTTTTTAACGCCCAAGAGTTAAAGGTACGCTCATTCCTACGGGCTTGTACTTGTGCTTCGGCTAACTCAGCTGCTAAGTCCAACTCGTTTCGTGAGCTAGTGTCCGAATCGGGAGTATTAAGGAGTTTGGTAGGTACGTGCGATGGGCAATTTAAAAGATCATCGTACTTCCCTCCTGGAGGTGGTGGAGGCATTAGCATTACATCCTCCCATCCTGTAATCGGTATTGGGGTAGACGTTTGGTACACTTGGTCTTGTGGAATTACATTTAATTTGGGCGAGCTCCCCACTGGTGTGTTACCCCTTGGGGTAGTTCTTGCGCTGGTATCTCGAGAAGCGATAAGTCGTCGTCTCTTTATTGCCACTTGTTGTAACAACGTCATCGTCCGAACATCTCGGGCATTAAAATTTTCACAAAGGAATTTCGTGATTCGATCGTAAATTTCTTCTGTAGATCCCGATTTATTGGGGTTAATCGCCTCCTCATCCAAGAGTCGTATCAATTCCTCATGTGATCGCTTCACTCCTTCTCTATTTCCAGTTAATGAGCGACGATCAGAAATATCTTTATCTTTTTCTTCGGTTGTTATGCTTGGGGTCATCAATTTTGTATGTGAACTTAATTCACTTTGATTAATTGAGGATGTACCCTCATGTCTCGGAATTTGCCGAGTTGTTGTTATTTCCTCGGGCAAGGAAGTCCGACTTCCTGTCGCAAAAATATCTTTTGGTGGGATATTTTTTTTCATTATTAATTTTACGAATGCGACTTTTAACAAACTTATTAAAAACGAGTGATTTGAGAGAATTGTTTTACACAATAAGCACTTTGTAAGACTTAACTAATTACACTTGAATATAATAAATCCCGGACGGGCCCCCAAGTGTCGTGTTTCGAATTTGGTCTAGGGATAATTATTTAAATAAATGCAGAAACTCAATTTTCGACTTGAAAATTGCTTAGCAATATTTATTGAAATCTAAAAAATAACTTCAACTGGATCAATCGATCCGATCGTCCAGATTACAAAATAAATATAGAAAATGAAATAAACAATGGCTAAGACGACGGCGAACACTTGTCGGCGGCGTCTGACGCGAATGGCTTGACGACAGCTTCTTCTTGAGGCGTCGTCGCACTTCAACACGTACGTCTCGTACGTTCGAACTCGCGGAAGAATTAACGTAGAAAAATTAGTTACCCGGGTGGGAAACACGCTACGATGCACTCCTGTGTCTGACTCGTAGAATTTGGCCGGAAAGTAGAAAATGCTTAAACAAATAGCAATTAAACAAAAACTCTCAAACATTTTCAGGAAATAACCTGAAGAAAACAGGAAATTACCTGTCGTAGCCGTGGCGCTAGTATTTAGCGACAAGACTAAAATAATAAACTTTTCGCTGAGTAGTTTCTCAGCAACAAAGACAGATGACGATTGTCTCGTCAAACGGAAAATATTTTCGCTCGCAACTTGCGGCGAAAACGGTCGAGGACAACTCGTGAGTTGTACTCGCGTAAAAATTGTAAGTAATACTTACAACCAATACTCAACTTATCTGGCTGAGTAGCTGGTCAATCTAATCCAACTTCTGATTGACGAAGGTGGATATTTATCCGAGACACTCGTGAATTCTCTCCATCGCAGAGCTTCTGTAGAAAGATGGTGCGCTGGCAAAAACTATTGAGTGAGTGAGTTGGAAAACACTCATCACGCGCCTCATCGGAATATCAAGACTAGCGGCGCCCTCACTCGAGAGCGAGACAAACAACACCAATTGTCCCATTTGGTGTCAGTGAAACCCTGGGGTCACTACAAGTCCTAGTGGTCCTTTGCGTGTCTGGGTGTCCTTATTATGCCCACTTATTCCTTCTTGATGTTGTTTCTTTTCCCTCTGTTTTGTTTTGTTTAGTGACTGCTCACTCTCAGCAATTGCACAGGGGGAAAAAAGAAAAATAATGGCAAAACAAATGTGTTTTGTTCGCGACGCCAAATGTGACGACCGCCCGCACTGTATCCAACTTCAATTGTAATGTTCTCTTGGCCCGCCGCGTGTGTCTCGTTCATAGTCATGTTACTCCTTTTATAACTGTGCTTTGCGTCACTTCGCTATTGTCTCTCTGATTCTCCGGTATCCTCCATTGTTCATCTCTGTTCTAGAATATCAGTCTTTCAATTCTCACATTCTCACACATGGCTGAGCCCCCCAGGTTGTGCGAATGGAAGCACAACCTGAGATCATGTGATCAGGGGTTCGTACTGCTCTCTAGAGACAACTGGTCACAGCATATTACAACGTATAAAAGCAAAAAAATACAAAAGCAGCTGAAAATAGACAAGTAGCATTAAAAAAGCAATTAATATAAAAAAATTTTCTTATTAATATTTTTAAGAGAAAATATTAGTCTCAAATTTGTCTGGGGATGAGCTTAGTCTCTTGACCATGCCTTCAACCAATGAGGACGAGATCATAGTTTCGTCATTTGTGGCTTTTTCATTTAATTTTTTTCTCTGTGTTGCTTAAAATCATATCTTTTTTTGACAAAACAATAAACTTTGAATTTTTAGGTAAAATAGTTAAAATATATAAATTAAAATCAATTTCCTTTATTAAATTTAACTTAATTTATCAGTATATTATAAACTTAATAAACAGCTGTTTTATGAATAAATTAATTTATATAATTAATTTATGGTTTAATATTAAAATAAAATCCAAACTGTTTTGTTTGGTTCAATTAAGAAAAGCAATTATATCGTGTTTGTCACAAACACTATTTCAAGGGCTGCAATAAATATCTATTCAGCTATTTGTTTGCGTTTAATTAAATTTTAAAAAGAAGAATAATTAGCAGGTGATGATTGCGCTGAGGAATAGAGTATTGTGTCTTCATTTTCCATTAAGTAGCGCATTAGTGCGGTTATCAACCAACAAGACGCTAATATGAAGTTCACAGTAGTTTTCTTGATGTTGTGTACTTTTGTTTCTGCTGAATTTAATGCAGGATTATATGTAAGATTCGTTTGCATTGCAAAAGTGATAAAATTTTAAAAATTTGATTTTACAGAGTTGCTATTTGAGTGACATGAATTACAAAGTAAGACATTAAAATAAATAAGTTTGAAGTGTTTCGATTTTAACTCGTTTATCAATGCAACTTTATTACAGTTTCTCGTGGCATTAACAAGTTTTAGTAAGGCGGATACGGATAAGGAGTTTGCCTCTAAATTGAACCGCATGGTAGATAAAACACAGAAAAGCACAGAGGTAATTATATAATTTCGATGACTTAATTTATTTTTTTAAATATCTAAAATTACATAAAGGCTGTTTAATTATGGGAATTTTGATCCTAACTTTATTTTTTATGAACAGAAAGTTCTAAAGGCTTATAATGAATGTAAAGAGGTAAATTTGCTGTTTCTTAGTCATAGCTTTAATGTTAAGAATAATGCATTTTGCAGAAGTTAACTGACAAGTTTGTGAATGAAGAATTCGCTTTTTGCTATGTCAGAGCTCTAAAATCGGTAAGAAAATAACTTTCAAATCACTGCAAAAATTTTTTACACAATTTATTTCAGGTCTGTTACGAGATAATAGAAGTCATGAAACGTCCCGAGTTCAAAGGCAAAGTATAGCCAAACTTAGATTGATAAAAATTAAAGACAAAATGGTTAAAGGCAAACTTGGGTATTTTATGTTTAATATTAGGTTTATTGATCTCTAGTTTTTCACAATGTATTGTATAATAGAGAATCTTTAAGGGCTAGTCTAAAAATATAAAATCACAACAATTAATGCAACTGTTTAATTACTGTATAATAGAGGATGCAAATGTGAATACAACTTTTAAATTGGTATTTGCAAAATAAATTGGTAAAGAATATAAATATGTCAATAAATCGTCAACATCCAGACACTTTTTTGTAATCATACGGAGTTACAATAGTAACATTATATTGCTCTGAATCCAATGTTTTTAGTCATACCCTGATATTTTTGTTATTGATACATTATTTGTATTTCAAAATCTATTTGCAAAATTAAATTTTATTTTGTGCAATTTTATTTCATTTCATTCATCATTTTAACGTAGTAGTGGTGGGCAAAAGAGAACGACATAGAGAGCTGAAAA
Organism: Henia vesuviana; assembly: GCA_034696185.1. NCBI lineage: Eukaryota > Metazoa > Arthropoda > Chilopoda > Geophilomorpha > Dignathodontidae > Henia > Henia vesuviana. Next base: position 7,214 of record JAQFZU010000596.1, on the reverse strand, counting down.
TAATTGCGTTGACCTAAAAATGCCACATTGGGGGAACTAGCACCAGAGCTCAGCGTTTGGCTGTTTTTCTTAAGACGGACCTTCAAAATGCTTTATGTATTAGTAGAATAGTAGATAGTCATTTAATGTTATTATATACTAAAAGTATGTGACCGTTCACTCCATCGCCGGCTGGATACGGTCTCCAGGTGATGGTTTCACGAGCGGGCCACTGTGAAATAATCGGGACACGGACGCGTGATTTATGTGTGATCAAACCTTTATTTAATATATTGCCTCGCCCACGATCCACATCACCGCCACGTTCCCAATGTTTCCTAGGTTCGCCGACCTCCTATCGGCGGTCAAGACCACCAATAGGAATACATAATACTAAAGTCTCTACAGCTACATGGGGCAGCCGTACATACTTCTCATCCTCCATACAACCACCAATAACGCACACCATACTTGCACCTGGGCAACCCCACTCATCATCTCTATGACGGCCGGAGACAACCTCTGCTACTAGCCTGTCTTATCTCTAGGCATGGCGATAACAAACTGTTTTCTCTAGCGGATTAAAGGGTTGAGCCTCCAAGGCGGTGTAGTGGACATGCCCAGAGGTCATCTGACCAGAACCCATGTTGCTCTCTAGTGACCGCTGGTCACAAGTATCAATACTTAATACCTAAAACACAATTTACATAGTTTAGACTAGCAACTGGCATTGTTCAGGTTATTACTTCTCTTTCTTGTATTTCAAACACCAAATGATCGTTTTATGGTTTATACTATAAGTTTTTTTAAAACTTTTTTGAGAAAAATTATGGTAAATCCGTTTCACGCGCGATTTTTTCACGCCAAATCATGCGCCCCGTTTCTAGCATACTAAATGAGCAAGGGATAAATAAGTGACTCACCTTTAATATGAAATGAAATTTTATATTTTCAAATAAGCATTTTTTTAATATTTTACAAATAAAGTAAATTCTAGTAAAAATTTTCATTAATAAACTCGATTTTCACTTACAATTTCAAAGAAAATTAAATATTTTCCTGAGCCGGACTCTGATTACTGCTACCACCAGAACTCTGAGTTAATTTATCGTGATGCTTATGTTTATGTTTATGCCGATGTTTGTGTTGCTTCTTCTCTTTCTTTCTTTTCTTCGCTTTGTGCGGTCGAGCACCGTCACTCGATGGTGCTGCCCACGAATCTTCCGTCTTGAACATGCTCGGGTCAAATCCAGTCGGTTGAGACCCAGGTTGACCCGAAATTCCAGGCAAAGACTGCGAACTGTCGGAGTAAATATCGTTTCGTAGCGGGACCAACGAACTGCCATTTGAATCGTTGCTCAATTGAGATGCGCTTTGACTTCTTGGAAGTGGTGAAATTTCCTATTAACATAAATTGCTATTAATTGGCAAATTCCACTTTAATTTAAAAAAAAAATAAAACTCAACCTTTACTAGATCTTCTTCCATCACTTCTATAACTTCACTCTTAATTTGTACCGTTGGTTGCAAGATCTGAGGTATTTGTTGAGTAGCGATGTTCAATGGAATTGGAATATCTATTTTTATGTCTGCGATATCCAGTTCTTCGGTTATGACATTCGTAACTACTTCTTCCATACCTTCTTCCAATGTTTCGGGCAGTAACTCGATATCTTCGGACTTAACATCAACTTCCATCACAATTGGTTCTTTTTTGATCTCTGGAACTGGCGTTTCAACAACTTTGTTCATTTGCGCACGTTTTTCCTTCAGATTTAATACTAATGCGAACTAAAATAATAAAAATTAAAGTAAATAAATTAAAATTATTTAGAATAATCAATACTTCTGATGCTGGTAAACAGTTTGGCCGTCCTTTGCCGTATAAATCATAATACAAATCGACAACATCGCATCGTTCGCGAGCATCGTGCGATGACCCACAGCTTTTAGAATAGTAAATTAAATTAAAATAATTATAAATTAATAAAAATTATTTACTTCATCCATTTCCAAAGTCTTTCAACTAATTCATCCGTATTTAAATGGCTTTGGTCTCTGGCTGTGAATGGTGGGGATAAAATCAGGGCTCTCAAAGCTCGATGACGGAAGTATGGAACTGGATCATTCTGGATGAGATCCAATAAACTGCTCAGATCTCCAATTTGTCCATCAGCTAAAAAATTTTCCATTTTATCTCAATATTTTCTATAAATTTTTAATTCTTACCTTTAATGTAATCAATTAATCCTTCAATGGCTGCCAATCTGACATCGATGAACTGACCGTACCGAGCGTAATTAGCGAACAAATTACAACTGCTTGGCAGATGCCCAAATTTCTGCAATTTACGAATCACACGCAAACAACTAACTGTTACTGTGTATTTATAACAAGGAAGTAGTTTCTCCATGTTTAAGTATCGTGTCACTTCTTCTAAAATCAATTTGGTATCGGCGAAAAGTAAATCAGCTGTGAAATTATTTCTAAAATATTCAATTTAAATTTTTTAAGAAATATATTTTAATATTTAGTATCTATTGTCTTACATTGTTGTGTGTGCCGCTGCGATCGGCGTCAATGTTTGGCCTAACGAGTCAATGAGTGCTGCACGGTAATAGTTATCGGAAAACTTTAAAATTAAAATATTAAATAATATAAAAATTTTTTTGTTTTGTTAATTTAATTTACTTTGTTTTTCGAATTGTCATTGTATTTGAATAAGTCAAGAAGAAATTTCAATACGTCGGGTGGGCAGACGCCGTGGACATTTCGTAATCCGGCCATAGCAACAGGAATAATCTGTAAAATAATTTTGTTATATGAAATAATCAAATAATGAAATCCTAAAATTTTACTTTTTGTAAAAAATAATGTTGAAAATTCGTGAAATTATTCTGTTTTATTATAGCCGGACAAGTAAACGATCCAAACATCTTCCTAAAAATGGTCATCATAGCTGGCGGACCGACCCAACTGGCTTCCATCGCATTTGCCACACGTGTCAAACACTGAGCAGCAGCACATCGAACACGATAAAAACATTGTTCGTTTTCGATCGTATCCGTCAACGCCATTCTCGTAGCCGGAGTCGGGTATTTCTCCAATGCTTTGATGCCTTCGAATTGCGCCGTAACATCTCGTTCGTATTTTAACTGATACTGCCATTGGTAATCGGGTTGTTCTAATGTTACGTGACGAAGTATAGTCATTTCAGGGTCGACTCTGATCCATAAAACCGGCGAATCGGCACTGATTTATATTTAAAATTTTAAAATATAAAATTAAAAATAAATTCAATTTTAAAAACTCACTCCATCGCGCTTAAATCCATATCAACTTCTTCACCCGTGCATAGAGGGATCTTCTTTTTCTTATTTCTAAAAATAATTAAATAAATAAAATAAAAAAAAATATTTCAAAAATTCAAATTAAACCGTCTGCTCTTTGAATGACACGTGATATCGTGTTTGGTGATTGTTCCTTCAATTTGCAAAACGTGTTTAAACGTTCCGTCCAATTCCTGTATCGTAACTGTCAACGGTCCAACGTATCTTTTGACTCCGCGCATTTGATTCACTTCTTGACGAATTTCCAGTTCGACCGTATTACGTTTTCGATTGAATATGAAACTACCATAGAATTTAGCATGTCCACCTTGACGGCTAATATAAAAATCAATTAATTCAGAAATATTAAATTCTTGTTTATAGATATTCATACACCCATTGGTCAATAAATGTTTTGATGTCCTTGCCTGTTACTGTGAAAATAGCCTTTAGAAACTAGAAAATAGTAAAATTGGGATTAATAATGGCGTTAAATTGATTCAAATGTCCGTTTACACTGCTCGTTGATAACAGCATGTGCGACCACACGTTATTTGCGAATTTCTGCGGTGCAGCTGAAATCGCGAGTGATAGCAACTTGTTAAAAACCTAAATAAAATTCTTATTTAAACTGCTTTTCAAATATTTAAATAAATATAAAAATAACTTGAAGCAGGAGTTCTCTTCCGATTCTATCTTCGAGCATTCTGATAGTCAAATGAGCTTTTTTCATTAAAATGTGCAAATAGATGCAACTGGTCGAATGAAGATTTTTAGTTGGGAAATAAAATCCCGAATCTTTATTCTGCGGTGGTAAAGATGCAGCCACACTCGCACTCGACACCGAAGGAACTGGACTTAAAGTGGCCGTTATCGGCGCAGCAGCACTCGAATCCAAAATGACACTCCCATTGCGCTGTTCGTATTCGACCACCGACTGAAGCTCTTTGTGGATGCGGTATCGATACTCGTTATTTCCGAAAGCTTTTTTCAGGAACAGACCGGCCAAGTAGGTGGAAATACCTTTCGGCAGCCAGAAATCAGACCTAGAAAACCAAATTAACATCGCACATAATTAATTTTACTATTAAATCTATAATTACCACGAATTCATGCTTATAAAGCACCCAAAAAACTGTTCGGCTACGGCTTGGGCCATGAGTCGTCTCGATATGTACGTTTGGTCAATGATATTGGCCGTGTGTAGTAAATTCGTATTTAATATAGTCATCGTGGCGTACGGTTGGATATCGTCGTACGCTTCATCGACGAAAACCTGTTTGTAACACGTGTATGGGTATCGACTTGACAAAAGTTCTTCGTAAAACTCGAACGATTCGTGTAGAAATCGAGTTGTGTGTTTCAAAATGGGTAATAATTGAGGTAAACAGAAATGTGTCACTTCGTGCATGTGTGGATCGACGAATATTTCGAATGGGCCAATGGCCAATGCGATGTTGGGTGCACAAGTCGGAGTCGATAAATGATAATGAAATGTTTTACGTCGTAAATCGCTCGTGAAAACAGTTTCGGTCAATTCGCCACACGATACGGCTGTCATAGACACATCGACTGTGAATTCGAGGTTCCAAGTGCAGGGTTCGGAGTAGGAATCGATGCATGGGAACCATAAACGAGATGAATTCGAGTGGCCGTATGTAAATACGTGAGCTGCGCGCTAAATTGATTTTTTAGTTAATTTAAATTATAAATTTCGTCTTATATTACATCGGCCATGCATCCTTCGATGTCTGGGATCACAAAATGGATTCCACCTGTTGGATTATCGATGGAGAACTCAACTATGAGTCGAAATGGTTTGCTATCTAAAATTTAAAAAATTTATTTAATTTTATTAAAATTTGTTTTCAATTACCATTGATGTAATGTGCAGCTTCTGGTGGGATTCGGACGATTATTTCACCGTTGCCGTGATCAGCATCGACTGAATTAACTGCATTTAAGTGACATGGTGAGAAAAAATCCAAATTTCGTCTGAAATTTAATTATTTGATTAATTAAAATTTTTATTTCATTTTTTGTGATTTTTTATTTTTACTGTTTTGATTCTTCTTGGCATATTTCCAGTGTTGGATCGCCATAAACGAATGGGGCATCGTATGTGTCGTTTATACTGACTCTGTGAATACGTTATTTAAGGTTAAGAAAATTGGATTTAATATTTTTAATTAAATTTTTAGAGTTTGTGAAGGATATGACATTGTTTGCAGTTGAGTTTAACTTTACGTAAGTCGTTTTTTAATGGTTGAATTGTTAGTTCCACTAATCCCTGGGAATAAATATGAGTTTTTATTATTTTTTTGGGTGTGGTTTTTAAGTTTTTAATTACTATTAATGTTTTACGTTGGAAGTGAATTGCGGTTATGCACAAAACTTGATGCGACGTATCTACAGAAGGTTTTAAATGTTAAAATGCTATTTTATAGTAAATAAAATATTCTTATAATTTATAATTGCGTGATATTTCGATTCCTTTTTCAGTTTTCTTCATTTTTTATGGTAGTTATATTGCATTTTGTGTGAGCAGATCAAAATTGGCCGACTATCGTGTCTAAACAGAGATGCGTACCTTCGTGTTTAATGAAAATTTTATGTTGGCATTAATTTAAATAAAATTATTTTTATTGATGTGATCATAATTTTATTATATGTAAATAATAAAGAGTAATTCAGAAAGGTTACATTTAATTATCAAAATTTAGTATAAGCTTTAAGTCTTTCTTCTGTAGCTAGCGGTAGTTAAGATCATTGCCAGTAGAATGCGCTAGAGACGCCATATTAGAACTTTGGTTGCATTCACAGTCATGTTAAAATGTACACTTCATTGTGTCCCCAGTGCAGTGCAAGACTGCTGTTGGGGTGCTTATGTTTTTGAACAACTATTGCAACAACGGTGCAACGAGATCTAAAAAATTGCTGCCTTTTAACTGAGCAAATATTAGTTTGTTGCAATTAACTTGGATTATGTTCAGATCAACTGCGAATTAAGACCTTGGTTAGTGCGCCAACTGCTCAGTCTGAAAAGGTAGGGCAGCTGGGCAAGCTCATTTGGCACAAATAGGCTCACATCTTAAATTGCACTTAGATTTATTGAATACACTAGGTCACATGTCATAGTTATCAATTGTCACTTGGGATTGTCATAGATTCCCAAACTACACCAGGTGATCACCAACAACCAATGGGACACGGCTGCCACCCCCTCGAACATTAGGCGAGGAGTGTTACGGTCACTCTAAGTGGTCGGATGTGAGATAGTCGTACACTGATCGTCTGAAGGGTCGGGCCGACAGTAGCGGACCATTGACATGGGTTGGGAGTGGCAACCGTGCGTGGAGTGGCCAAGAAGCTGAGCAGTAGGAACAGTCATCCTACGTAGCTAGGTAATACCTGAGAATATCGCTCTGCATCTGAGGTTAACCAAACCTCAGGCTCGTGGCTGGCAAACCTAGAGATGTTGAGGACGGGCGATGGTACGAGGGTTTGTTGAACACAATAAAGGTCCTGAACCCCAACACCATGCATCCATGTTAAACTATTATCACATGCCTGCCTGGTAGCGTGTGGTCTGGGGACTATGCCTGGACTGTGTGCCGCCGGCTGGTCATTATATGCATGCTCAAAGCACTTGAAAAGAAAAGAGCTTACACTTGGAAATGATGCTTGATGTGATCCTACCCTGTCGTCCCTCTTGACCCCGCTTCTAACCCTTTGGCACGCGAAATACGTGTGACCACCCGCTGTTCTTTTAGGTACGCGATGCACGCGACCTCCGAGGTTGACCCCGTCTTTTGTTCCCCGTGAATTTGGCCGTTCACCCCGGACGCGATGACGCGTTCAGGCCACCCTTCTCGATGAGGAAACCCCTCATTACCCCCACACTTG
>JAQFZU010000595.1:0-22667 GCA_034696185.1 Henia vesuviana | reverse complement strand
ATTTATCCCACAATAAGTACTCAATATGAATGACCGAATATGAAATAAGATTATATGAATTTTATTTTCACTTTCAACTTTCCCTATACCTTTAATAATACAACTCATTAAAAGTTCAAATTCAAAACCGCAGGTGTTTTATCAGACTCACCTTACAAGGGCGTGTTGGAGAGTGACACCAAGCGATGATATTCGCCATAGGAGAGATTCACGAGCCGCAACAATTACGGCCGTATACCAAAGGGCACTGAACTCAACTTTGTCTTCACCAAAAACCTATAAAAATTAGAAAAAAAAAATTATTACAAAAAAAAATAATTTTTTAATTTAATTTTTTGTTATTAATTATTAAACTTTAACGAGCAAAGAAAGCAAAATAAAGTGAAATGAGGAAGTAAATAAAAGGAATTTTTACTTTCAAAGAGAATGAAAAATCACTTTTTTCGTTATTACTTTAGGAAAAAGGAATCAAGACATGTCATTATAGAATTTGCCCGCTATGCCCGAGGAAGTGTGAGAGAAAGAGAGAAGGTAAATGAACTGAAAGTTTTTAAGGCAAGGAAAATTATACTAAATGATCAATTCTAAACAAGAAATTGAAAATAAATCCATTTTTTTTAAATATTATAATTTTTTTTTTCCAGTAAAATTACAATTCCATCCAGGATATGCTAGAAGCCAAAAATGCGGTCGTCGACTCATCTTCCAAACACACTGCGCCGTAATAACTCATGGAACGGACCTTTAACCTTAACTTCATGATCTGCCAAGGGCGACACGACTCACATTGTAACTCGACTGACACAGTATTGTTCTCGAGTAATGGGACTCTTGGAAAAAGTAATGATGTATTTTAAGACTTTAAAATGCTTTCAAACTTATGTTACACAGGCATGTGGCTAAATGCAGCAATTTTCAGACGATACTGCAGCTTTAATTCGATTTAATAATCTCTTCAATTAATTACCATAACCGAAAGCAAAGTAATAATTAAAAAATTTTAAAAAAAAAATTCAATTAAAGTATCTTGAAATGTCTTAATTACCTTAAAGTGATGTAAATTAAAGTGAGACAATTTGTATATGTGATTATGTACTTTCTTTTCTTGGTGCAATTTAATTACTATGCAGCAACGAAAAATTGGACTTTTCCGTCTCTATTATTCTGCATTTCACGTTTCTTATATAAAATTTAAAGGAAAATTTTTTATTTTATAAATTGACAAATTTCCACGTTATTATATATGGCTTTTATGACTTTAGCATAAATAAGGTAAAAATAGAATATTCCACAAACTGAATAACAAATGAATAAAAACTTTCTAGAATACTTTTCTTGCTTATTCGATTTCCAATTCACTTTAAACCTTTAAAATTAATTTTGTTGTTATTATCAAATAACAATAGCCTATTACGCTTGTCTCCTTGTTCATTAACGAGGATATGATACTGCCAAAATGTCAAAGAAAGAGACAAAAGTAGTCTCTCTATTGAAAATTATAACAATTGATATGTTGTTTGGATAAATAATCACTAATGTGGTGTTAAGTTTCTATAAAGCGTCATTTGTTCCTTGATAACAATAGGGATGTGTAGGGAAAAGTTGGTACAAGTAACTTTTGAGAAAAGTCGGTTGGTTTATTGTGTAGTTAGAGAATTAAGGGTAAATGTTAAATTAACATAGAAAGTTTGCCAACCTCCAACCTGGAAATGAATAACTTATTCAGTTACAACTTATGAAAATTTTTATATTTCTATAAATTTTGTCCTTTTGCATAATTGCGGGCTTAACATTTAGCACTGGGCATGAGTCATAGGCATTATTACCATCCTTAAAACCCATTTAGAAGCATCAGCTTTTAACTTATATAAGCAATATAGCTGCTGCAAATGCAGCAAGCATTCACAAAAATGTAATCTGCTGTAAGCTTTTGCTTAATGTGGCATTGCAAAATGGGAAATTGTGTACTTTATCAAATAAAATATTTCAATTTACTTGTATTTCATGCATTTAATATTGATTTATTCTTTCACTCGCCCAATGTCAAGTAAATGTTAATATTGTTGTTTAACGAGAGATTCGTATCACTTCAGAGTGAAATCGGTCAAGTATATTATCGATTTCCACTTGTAAAATAAAAATTACTTTAATCCCAACCTTATTTTCAATGATAAATGAAGACAATTCCGTATTTGCCCATCAGAAAAGATCCTTGTCTTAACTTCCCACATCTTCAATTGCCGTTTTCCTCTACGATTTATGCTTTTCTCGATGACCTTTAACGACAAAAAAAAATTCAAATTCAAATTTTATATTAAAGATATTAAAAAATAACAAATAATTCACAATGATTATAATAAAAAACAATTTCATCAAAGTCAGAAAAGTGTAAAGACAATATGAAAAACATTGACCTTGGGTTGTTTTGGTGATAATGGGAATTAAGACAAAACCTCACCTTTTTAATAATAAACAAATTACTTCACTTCCTACTGAAAAAAAAAAGATTTATTTTGCAAACAATGACAATGGAGGTAAAATTTAATCACTCGTTTCCTGTTTAAAGACACACATTTTCTATTTAATTTTTAAATTCAAATATACTTCGCAAACTCAGATTTAATCTTTAAGATAAAAATATTCAGCATATGTTTCCTTTAACTAATCTTGATAAAAACAATCGTGTTCACATTTACAAAAATCTCATCTCATTTCCCTTCTTTCATCATTCAATAATTCATACAAAAGTTTTCCTCAGATTCATTACCAGCATGCAATGTCATTTTAGATGATAAAGTAGAATTTAATGAAATCTTATGTAAATGTCAACATGCTTATTTTAAGATGGTTTTAGTTTTGCACTTCATAGCCTCAAGTTAATATAAAGTTTTGTTTAAATTTGTGTTTGTTGATATAACTTCAATTCTTGGAAAATTTTAATGACAATAGAATTATTTACTTAAACAAAATGTCATTCCCAGAATAACTAAATGAATATCATTTCCACTTTATTTCATGTTGACATAAATCTTCTTAAAAATTTAATAAAATTTACATAAATAAACAAAAATAAATTTAAGCTTCAAAAAGTTTCTAGTGATGATCAGCTGAAGTTCTTCAGTAAACATTTAAAGTTTAGAATTTTTAAAGCACCAACAACCATTAAACCCTTATCAATAGATGAATAAGATACAAAAACCTATATTTATCAAAATAAATTATAGACTACATGTCAACATGAATTTTTGCAATGATTGATTTATAATAACATTGAAGCATAAAAAGCAAAAGTGAAAAACTAATAATTTACATAAAATTTTATAAAATAAAATTATGTCTTGTCACATTTATGATTAATTAGCAATATATCTTTAAAATAGGTTAAAAAAATAAATCTTTTATTAGCAATAACTTTCTCTGATGCATATTTAATTCGATTTTAATTATTCCTATGAATAAAAATAACATTAATACAAACTTCAAGTGGTAATACCTATTTGATTTTAGAAAAAAAAAAAACCTTTTCTTAGTCATTAATCTTTGTATGGGGTCATAGAAGAATTGGTTAACTGGGAGTTGTCAGTCACGCAATTTAATGAGATTTCGGCTTCCAAAAGAATAAAGCTGCTGGTTTGGCCTTTCGAGCTAAGCGCATAATTGATCATAACAGAAGCTTTAAACCGAAAAAAAAAATAAAACTATAAATCGGTACGTGTCTGGATCAAAAATGGCCTAAACCAGTATAACATAAAAATATCAATTTTTTTTTAAATAATCCACTCAATATTCCAATGCGGAAACATCACATTGCGGATACACATTAAATTTAAAGACTAAATTTTTACAAAACACAAACAAAAAGAATAAAGTCATAAAAAACTTAATCCTAACTAATCTTTACTCATACCATCACGTTTGATAGCATTAAAAAGTGCTAAATTGCCCAACCCCTTTTCTCTCACAATTCAAGGCTCATTTAAAAGTGATTAGCAATAAACTCATAAATCCAGTGACAATAGGAAAATGAAAATAAACACTATTTAGGTTAATACCTTCTATGTCATTTACAGAATATAAACACAAAATAAAGCATTACACCGATTTATATTTTTTTATTTAAGGATTTAAAAATTGGGTTCTGTGAGTGAAAATTTCTTCCCAACGCCACTGCTATTTGAGTTTGTTGTATATGTAATTACATGTTTCCTTACAAATATAAAAAAAATCAACCTTCTCAGCAGACGGTATGAAACGATGAACTTTATTTGATGGCGAGCAAAGTACACTGATCCTGAACTTGAGAATTTTATGTCATTGATAATATATCAGTAACGAGTTATTTACAGACTGATTTAAAGTTACTTTTTGGATAGATGATGACTTTTTAAAGTATTGTTAAAGCCCATTGAGTTTCCATAATAGTTAAAACCAGTCGAGAGCTTAATGAGAGTTGACGTTTTGTAATTTTTTATCTTGTTTTCAACATGTAATTAAGTAAGATGACTAAAGATATTGTGTGAATAAAGATTTGATGCTGTGATAATTATAATGAGTTGATAAAAGAATTTTTTGATTTTTGCTTTTCAATGTGTATTTTTATACTATTTAATAATTTCCTGTAATATTTATTATATTACTATTTAAATAATTATTCCAATTTGAATTTTGAAATGTTAAAAAAAATTGTAAAGGAAGTAATAAAATGTAACATCTTTATTACCTCAATATTTTTCCATATAATTTGAATTTAATATAAACAAATCATTTCCATTTCATTCAACCAGTTAAATGTAGTAAAAAATATTAAATTTATATTTAAACAATTTTACCTCAAATTTATATTCAAAACACAATTGCTATTGGTCAACTTCAACTAATAAATCCATTTTTTTTTGCTTTTTGGTTACAAGCTCAATAAACTTTGATTTCGAAATATTTATTAGTTTAGAATTTGAGCAACAAACTCGTAAAAATCTTGACCCAAATATATTTCTGATTTAATAATAAATATTAGTTAATTAAAAATGTGCTGAATATGTTATTTTAATGGTTAATAATCACTCAAGTGAGGTGAGTTAAATTCATATTAATGTGACCAAAGACCAATGGTTAGTTCAGCAGTTAAAATAATTTATTTACAATAATCACAATAGTCATATGACTGAATTATCAAAGTGTTAAAATTGGTTATAATTAAATCGAATAAAAAATCTAACTTAAATAAAATACGTGAATCTTTTACAAATTCTAAATATCACGAAAAACTGCAATAATTTGAACCTAATTTTACATAAAAAAAAATTAAAATCAAAAATTGCACAACATCAATAAGATTTAGCAATAATTGATACAGAAACCCACTTAAGTAAAAGTCAAAGCAAATTTTCTTTAACTGAAAAAAAAAATATTCAAAAAATTTTAATGGGTAAAACCGACCTTTCATAACCCTAAACAAATTTACCCTATAAACACAAGGTCTGTGCTCTCATATAAAATTTTGTATCAATTTAAATTGGCAATAATAACACATCATTATTAAGGAAAAATTCCTAAATTTAAAATAAAAAATAAATGGAGACCAAAGGATCAATTGACGCCTTTGGCTTCAACCAACGACAATTTTTTTCTCTCATAAAATACCTCCCATTATAAAAATCATTGGTCAGATACTCATCTGAATCAAATAATAGTTTTTAACTCAAAAACAATGGCCTAAGAGAACAAATCGTTTAATACGAAACAATAAAAAAAAATTTGATGTTATGAGCAACAGTTGAGTGACCTTCTTAAGCTGAAAATTATGCAACAAATCGGCATTAACTGGGATATGGAACAGAAAAGCAACTGATGAGACGTTTAATTTCCATTACGAAATTAATTTTTTATACCTAAAATAAAACATGACCTCAAAAAATACATTTTCAACTACTGATGTTACGTGAATCTTATTTAATTGCTTTTTTAATTAAATAAGTTCACATCTTTGATTTCAAAGTATATAAAAAACATCATTGGTTTAATCTAATTTACATAAATTTAGTTAAAAACAAGATTTATTATTAATGAATGTGAAAAAAACTAATTTATTCTAATTTTTCTTCCTGGAAAAATAATTAAATTAATTTTATTTTGAAATTAATTGATCAAGTGTAATTAAATTTTGTTTATAAACTTATGGATATTAAAATAATTTTTAAATGACTTATTTGTTTACAAAATATTCATCAAACCTAATTTTAAAATAAAATTTAAATTCAATTACAATGACCTTGATATAGTAAAAACCAAGTCACTGCTTTCAGGCATTACTAGGAAATATTATTCAATGAGAAAATGATAAAATCATAACAAAAATTAAGATTTTTATGTTGTTATAATTTTCAATCAATCATTGACAATGGTTGAGTGCACTTCGATAGCAAAAAAAATCGTAGAGACAACCTATCGGATTATTCAATAGTTTCATTTATCACCTGCCCATTGATTGATTACCTTTTCTGTAGTAATAACATTACTTTACAAAGCCGCTTATATAAGCCATCATTAACACCCCATTCATTAATCAATTCTCTTTTTAATTCAAGAAGCTTATAACGTTAACTATCATTAATAATAATAAAAAATATTAATATGCTAATTTTTTATTTTTATATCACTAAAATCAGCTCACAATGAAATTTCCTCTCAATAATCGAGATTAGAAATATAAGATTAAAAAGCCAATTAAAAATTCGTTGATTACTTAACATGAATAAATTACTCAAACCCACTTTTCTCTCAATTTCAACATAGAAAAACGTGTTCAATTAATTTAATGTACCATACCTAAAAGATCAATTTTTTTATAATTTAATCTTATAAAAAATATTAAGGTTACTTAAACCTGAGAAACCACAATAACTCGTCCAACTCATTTTTCACTCTAGTATTATACCAATACCATTATACCTTTTTTTAAACCTATTTATTCATACATTTCAAGGTAACTGTCTAAAGTGTCCTCATTTTATGCAACTTTAACCTATAAAAAAATTTTTTTCTCGAATGATTTAACATTCTGCACTTTGTGTGATTTAAATTCAATTCGTAGTATTTAATTCCTATTTTGCATTTTTATTACACTAAAAATAATGTAAACGAAACCACCTTTTAAAATTTAATGGTAGGGCACGATTAGAAAAGTTCATTTCTTTAGGCTTTAAAAATTGATTTATGTTCATCTCGCAATGGATACACGTTCAGAATGAAATTATTTGTAACTAATTTCCAATGTCAAAGTCCTCAAAATTGTGTGGGATAATGAAAAAACAAGACTCTTTTATTACCAAATAAAGGTCGTAACTTGGCTTAGCAATCATTAAAAACGCAGCAGGGGTTAATGAGGAGGAGATAATAAATATTAGTGAGTTATTTAAAAAACTTTAGAGGCGTTGAAAGCACATCTTAATTCAAGCCAAAGTTCCAATGGAAATAGGATTAAAACCGGTGTAAAGCACCTATTGAAGATCGATTTGATTTGTTTTTAAAAATAATTTTCAAGCTCCAATCAACAAATCCAACGCACTGTGGTTCATTAATCCATTACTAATACACCCAACTGGTCAACCTACAAACGTCACTGAATTAACTCTTTAAATTTTTTCCTTCCAAATTAAACTTGAAGCAAAAAAAGAAAAAAAACTGAAAATCGTGATCCCGATGCCCAAGGGATGCGCAGTATATCTAACATTGGCCTCTAAGATTCCAGTGCAGCTTCTCTAGACGTAGTTTTAAGGCGTCTCCCTATGCAACTCTTTAGCCTCGAGGCATCTTAACTACACCTGAGCGACCCAGGCCAACGTGCACCAGTGTATGATGGAACTTTGTGTATGCACCACAAGCTCTCTGCTACTCTGACCAACACGCATTAACTGATATGATTGTTTAAACACACACAAGAATAATAATAATTATTAAGGAGTTTAACAATGTTGCCGCCACTGATGGAAGTTGATGATGAAGACTGCAAACTTCTATCTGTGGAGGAGAAGTGGAAATTAGTGTTCAAAGAGGTAAGAATTTTTTTTTATATATTAAAACAGTAAAAATTAGGGTTAATAAACGCACTAATTAATAAAAACAAATTGAGGAATTATTTATTTATTATTGTTTTGTTTCTATTTTTAATTATTTCATAATCTTTTAATACAATGTCATGCATTTCGAGCTTACTGCCCTTAATTCCTATGCTTCCTCAAATTAAAAATTCTTTTTCCATACAATGGAAAGAAAAAAAATAAGGAAAAAAGTAATTATCTAATCTTTTCGTATGTAAAATTTTATTTTAACAAACATTTTAAATTGTGATTTTCATTTTCACACATAAATTCCTTCATGAAAAGATAGTTGATGATAAACATTTTTTTTCTTTTGACTTTATTATAATTCACTTTCTATACAAAGGCATTACCAAAACATTCTTCACACTCATGAATTTTTATGAAGCAATAACACAGCCCTACATCTCATACAAAAATTCTTCGCCTTTCTCCATTGTTCTCTCCCATTAGCACACACGAGTTATAAAAGGATTAATCTCCACAGGTCGACACTTGAGTGCACTGTAGGATTCTATTAAATTCTTTTGATGTATCCATCATTTATTTGAAAAAAGGAAAAAAATATTTATAAGGCCCTTGAACTTGGTGAGAGAAAAGGAAATGTGTCCATTCACAGTAGCAGTAAAAATGAAATTAAAGAAAATAAAAGAAAAGTTCCTTCCTCGTATCGAAATAGTCAAATAAAAGTAAAAGTGGTCAAATGGGGGAGAAAAAAAGTTTGTTTGTAATGAGGGCAGTGCCTTGGGAATTAAATACACTTTTCCCATGCCCTTCTTTTATTCCCCCCATATATTTTCCCCTTCATCCAAGGTGGTAGTTTGTGTTGTAACAAAATGGGGTTGTAAGTCAGGTGTCAATCATACTTAAATTGTAACTTTCTTTTTTGTATGCTTTGGGGGACATGGAAATAATGAGTTGGGAAAAATTTATTAGCAAATTAAGGGACAGAGTTTAAAGAAATAAAAACTTTCAACTATCCCCTGGTATTAATTCTAGAAAAGCTCATATGCAAAGATGGTATTCAGACTACTGTCTTCTTCAAATACCATAAAATGGTTACTTTGCCCTCCAACAAATTCAAAGCAAGATTCTCAATAGCATTGCCCGAGAATATTTTCATTGATCAATAACGAAACTCAGAGGTTCGATGGCCGTAGGATAGAAAGTTGTTATGGAAACAGCATCAAACTGGGTCTTGTTAACATTCTCAATGCACAATTGAAATATTTTCACTGAAGTAGACCCCCCCCATATGAATAGAAAGTTCATTGTACTATATTCTAACTATTATTACACTCTGTAAAACCCTTTAAACTAAAGTCAAGATCACTTTAATTTGTTAATTAAAATTTCCTTTTCTTGACAAAACTGTCAACCCCTTGAAAGTCTATTCCCCAATTAAAAATGTTCAAACAAAAATGTCAAAAATAAGTTCTTAAAAGCAAAGTTACATTGGTAGTCTAAAATTACATTTTTATAATGCAAGATAAAACTTCAAAGAAAAATTAATAATAAATAACTGACATTTGTGGAAAAACAAAGACAACCTTTTCATTAGATTAAAAACACAGATCAGATATTCAATACAAAATCCTTTCATCTTTTCTAACAAGGTCAATGGAACAGTACACCACACCATAATCAAAACAGTAGAAACACCACCTGTGTCGACAGAAAAAAACTGCTGACACAACCAGTAGAAAAAAATCTCTAGCACTGACTATACATCATCATTGTCAACCACTTCAATTTAAACTAATTAAAATGCACATAAAAGAGCAAATTCACAAAGCATGATGGATTACTATTATTATTAAATTTATGCTAGTAATTCAGTATTTAATTAAGTTTCCAATATTGAATTGCACTCTATTAAAGTACTAAACCATTAAATGATTATCAACAGCTAAAGTTATTAAATACACTTTAAATCCAATAATAAAAATTTTGCATATGACATTTGAAACTGTCTTTCCCAGTTAATTAGTTTCAATTACATTAAGTTAGCATTAGTTTTAATCCATATCAATTGCATTCTCACACTCAATTTGACTCAAAAGTGGATTATTTTGATGTCAAGTGATATAAGGTCAAAGTCCTTGCCCTAAGAGAAATTGCTTTTAGCCTTGCATCTTGACACCAAAGCAACCTTTTATAATTTCAATGCCTCTATTTACAAACCTGCTTTACTTGCAGAAATATCAAACAAAGTTAAAGTTGAGATAATTTCAGTTAATTTCTTTCAATGCGAAATTTTACCCTTGCCAATAATCACTTTGAAAATTAAAGAATATAAATTGCCTATTCAACTTTTCCATCCCCACCCAGCACAATTAGTATCATTAAGAACTGCATTAATATCCAACGCTATATCTGAGCACTTAAAAGTTTAAACAATTCCATCTAATTTTTCTCAATGTCACATTTTACCCTTGCCAGTCATCACTTGAAAAGCTGCAATACAAATTGAATATTCAACATTTCTCAATCTCCACCCAGTACCATTTACATACTGAGATAATTCAATCAAAAACAACCTAATGGCATGTAAATACATAATGTACCAGACAACATAATTATTTAAACCAAAAAAGAAAGGCAGGGAGCTTCCATACAAGGGATCCCTGTAATATTATTACAAAAATTCAGGCCATCCTAGGTGCATGTTGACTGCAAAATAGCTGAATGACATGGCAAATCTAGGGTACATCAAAGCAAAAAAGGGCATGGCAAGTTCATCCTAATTTTTATGGGCCAAAAATACATGTGAATCATTTAATTACATAGAAAAACCCGATATTAAATAGCACATTTACCACATACCTAGAATTTGATAATTATATAATGGGTGGAGATAGTATAAATAAATAAAAAATAATTTTCAGCTTCTGTTTCCTAATTCGTACCTTGATTGACTTTTCTTTATATAAGAACATTAAAACCAAAGGCGAAATTTGATCTGATTTTTGATTATAATTATAACCTTTCAATTCATTTTGCCTTCAAATTAAATTTTAATTAAATTTAAAACCCTGGAATGAAGTGACCTTATTTTGTTTGTAGTTTTTAAAAACCAAAAAAAATAATAATTTACGCAGAATAAGTTTATCTCATATAATTAAACCTTTTACACTCACACATTTATTTGGTCTTAAGAAACTAGATACTATAATCATTAAACATTTGACCTAATCATTAACCCAAACTTACTTCAATTATCAACAAGAAAATAGCAAAAATATTCTTTATTGAATTTTTTTTGCACATTACGCAATGACCGTAATAAAAATATTTTTCCCAATTTTAAAATTGCTGTTTTTATTTGTATTTGACACTTGAGTACACAAAAATAAATAAAAAAACAGGAAAATATCCACAGACAACTACCTCAGACCTCATTTTTTTTACAAAAAAATAAACAATTTCCTTGTTTTCTTTTTATTTAGGATGTTGGGCCACCGATGTACCGACCTGAAGAATACACGGTCCATATGCAACGTTGGTTAAAAGACAATGTCACACTTTATGGCCAATCATTGAAGAAGAAAGAGGACAAAGAAACAGGCGATTCAAATGAAAATTTGTACCTCAAAGAGTTGTCTGATATTTCAGATTTGCTAAGGAATCTCAGGATTGACCTCAAACTGGCTCATTCAAGGTATGTTTATTAATTTCTAAAAAGCTGTAATTTTGTCATTAACCTTCATTCTATCTTGGGATAAATACTGAACAAGATGAATAGTACTAAAAGGGTTAATTTGCTTCAATGACTCACTACAATTGAAATGTTTGAGTTTAAGTGTTGGTATGTGGATCAATGATAATTAATCAACAGAATTCCCTGATTTTTTTTTTAATTATAAATTAGAACACTGAAAATTACATGAGAAAATTTTCTCAGGTAAACTCAGCTTTAAAATTCTTTGGCAGCAAAAATTTCTTGCAAAGTATGAAAACATTAAATTTGATAACTCAATCTCTTATGTAAATTTTAACACAAAATCATGACAAAAACGATTAAATTTACAATTCAACATAAAAACTCACTTTACTTTCAGTAAATTATAAAAATAAAATAACCAAATCATAATTTATAGACCTATAAAATAAATTAACTCATTACCTCATTCAGTATAAATAATTCAATAAAATTTAATCAAATTAGCATAAATACTTTATAGCTTATTTTATATTCCTTCTTTGAAATTCTGTTTTTACTATTATTAATTCAAAACACATTATCCTATAGTTCTTTCTTAATTAAAATAAAAAGAAACGACCTTAAGTAAATGATAATTCCCACAGAAACCTTCCCATGAATCATTGTTGTAAGACCAACCCCTTTAAATGTTGTGAATGAAACTGAAGGTTAAAGTCATTTATAAAAAAAGTTGGAGGTAAAAAAGAAGGAAGTGAAAATGTAAACTGAAAATCAACCTAAAAGTCGCTATTTTTTACTACAATTCACCAAACTGACGGAAGTAAGTTTTAAAAATTCCATCTTGAATCATCTTGCCCAGAATAGCAATTAGAGTCCAACCACAAAACCTGGTTGTCCTTGATTCTTCCGGTCACTCTCAGCTACAGTTGTTCGGGTTATTAGCTCATGGCCCAGGAAACTCCCTGCAGCTGATATTGGCAATTGATGCAAAGCAAAATTACATTAACATGCTATGTTTACCAAAATAAAACATTTTATCATCAATGCGTGACAGTGACATGGTCAATTGATTTGTTTCGGGGCCATGTCGCTTTATCAAAGGATTGAATAGAGTTTTGTATTTGAGTTTTAACATTTTTTCTTTATTTAATGAGATTTTTATTGCTTTTTTCGCAATTTTAAATTTTTTTTTTATTTCCCTAATTCCAGTAGACGTGAACAGAATCTTAGGATTTTGCTTATTAAGTAAAACACCTGAGATTTCATATATGTTAATTACGAATCGTTTTTAATAAATCTTTTGCAATTTTTCTCGACTGCGATCATAAGATTAGAGCTCAGTGCTCCCGAGGATTTAGTTAAGTATTTATTTACTTACAATTTTTCCCATGAAGACTTCATTCTCGCACGAATTTTTCTAAGGTCTGATAAAATTCCAAGGATATTCAAAGGATGTAAACACTAAAAGCAAAAAAAATTCATTAGTTTAATAAATATAATTCAAATTGCATATCTACTAAATCTCAGTTCAACAAATATTTAGAATTTCATTACCATAAGTCTCTTGTATAATTATCAGTAATAGTAGAAAAGTAAATTAAAATCTTATAAATATTCTCAAAATTAATTCTTAATCGAATAATATCAACATTTAAATTTATTCTTAAAAAGTAAATTTTATTTCACCATTTTTAAAGGTTATTACTCGAGTATATAAAAAGGTGGGAAGTAAACATTGGGAAAAATTAAGATCACACGTCCTTCGTACACGCTACATCCTCCTTTTGCAAACTTCGTCTAACAATTCCCACTCATCAAATTCAAATCATCATCTCTTTAGTTCTCAAAGTAAACCTGTAATAATAAAATTTAATTTCCCTCAACAATTATCAAGCGACATTAACATGGGCTTAAAATAATTCCCATCAAATAAAAATAAAATTTTTTTTTTTAAATAAACATAAAAATGCCATTTATTAACTCGACCCAAATCCATCACCACAGGTATGACCTGAGATTAATAAATGTAACTTTAAAAAATTTCTAATAATTTAACGCTTTTAATCCCGCTGTGCGACCTTAAAAAATTTAAAACTCAACAACTTTTTTATCTTTTGTATGAAGGAAGATTACGAAATTATTTATATAATTTACACCTGAAAAACAGCAAAAAAGAAATAAATATATAAAAAAAAAATAGAAATTGGAAGGTGAATGGCCTTTATTATCCCAGCACGTGGTAATCTCAAGTGTAAAATTAGACAGTCGTAAATTTTACACTAAAGTAACCACATTGGGTTGCAGTGACTTTCTTGATAATAGGGTTTTCTTTCTCAAAAGAGGTGAATGACCAGGCCGGTTTTGTGCCTCTCATCCCTGGTGTCACCAAAAGCCAATTCCAAGTATAAGGCGTGGAAAATTGAATATGCAAAATACTGCGATAACCTTTGCGATAAAATGTATAAATGGGCAATTAAAAAAATGTGAAGACGTTCCACAGCCATTATTATTGACCCAAGCTTGATCTTAAGTCGACAGGAGCGTAAAATAAAATAATGTGATAATAATTCAATATTATTTTCTATATTTATCACGGTAATATTGATTTTCAGTTAGTACTAGGAAAAGAAAAATAAAAGTAAATAAATTACAGTAGTAAAAGAACACATTTTTCTAGATACATAATTTAGTGTTATTTTTCGATACAATTTTTCCCATTCCCTCAATTATACAACACCTGCAATAATTTAAAAATTCAAACCCAAAATGAATTATGTCTTATCGAAAGTATTAAACCAGCAAATCATCAATTATGAAAAAAAATAACCAAACACCACTTAATTACCAAGTAATAACAAGTGTGGAATAAGATACATGGCCTAGTTGTTATTTTTTGTTTTATTCCCATCATTATTGGTTATTAATGAGACATTGCCTTTTACAGTTTCCACACAGAATTCCTGGGAGAGCATCTAGGAGGCGTGGGTTTACTACTCAACACACTCAAGGCCTTGCAAGCATTACAGACAGCCAAACCAGGGCCTTTGATGACCCCTAGAGATGTGGTTATGATGCAGAAAAAAGCTATGGTGCGATTACTTTTCCAAGAACTCTTAAAAATCCTTAAATAAAACTTTATTAAAAAGCAATTTTAAGAGTATTGGTTTAACTAATAATTCAATGTCACTTTCAAAACTCTTCTGATTACACAAGTTTTATAGCTTGTCGAAAACTAGAAAAAATGAAAAATAAAAGAATATTTTTTCATTTTTCTAAAGCTCCAAATAATCACTCGACATGTAACCATTAATCAAATGCAGTTTTGCAAAGTTTAAAAAAAAAAATTTTAAAGTGCAACACACAACTAAACCATCATTAGTTTGCATCACGAAAATCCATTATATGTATAGGGCTCATAAAAAGAAAAAAAAAATCTCAAGTCTTTAAATATTAAATCCTTTGTTACTAAGAGTCGAGTAAAAGTATTCCGAAGCCATCAACCTCATCTCAGCCACCACAACACCTGTAGTGAAAGTTTGTGATGGTTTTACTCACAGGTGGTGGCTTTCAGACACAAAAGCCCGCACAAGAGTACATTCAAGGACAGTGGGAGGTCGAAACAAACGTGGGAAGAGACAGCAGTTCCAAGAGGAAAACATGGGCGACCCCGCTATAACAGGTGGAGAAACGTAGGAGAGAAATCTACAGCTCATCGATCATTACTGCACCTGGGGAGAAAAATACAAAGGTGGAGTTGGCGGCGACCTCTCACACGCGACAACACCACGCCTGTCTGATTCTAAAGGATTACTTCTGGGGAAAGCCACTAACCTCTCAAAATTGAATAAAGAATTCAAGCTGTAATTAAAAAAAACATTCACTAAATACTCCATTGCGACATTGATTATTACTTTACGATATTAATATGACTTGAATAATGTTGTATATAAACAAGTAAATGATTGATTCTTTCCTCCAATTTAGACCGACGAGTACGAATGTCTCATCGGAATAAAATACGCAACCCAATTACCTGTGAGTGCTTATTTAAAGGGTATTTTGATTAATTACCGAGATAAAGTCATCCATCATTTTAACTTTCAGGAAGCCATGAGACAAATAGTAGAACATTCGAGTGGACTATATCTTTTAGCTTCGAGTAGCTTGGGAACTCACATCAAAACAAGAATCCTGGGATTACAAGTAAAATAAATTATATTTCTATTTTCTAAATGTTGAAATTGTGGCTAGAAATTTATTCAAAGTTGGTTTATATTTTCTTACAATTGTCGATTTTTGTGTTATTTTATTTATTGCAGTTACTCACTCAAGCTTGCAATGTGAGCAATGGTCACGATGGTGTGCTCAAAGCTTTTTCGACTCTACGGTTAACTATGGGTGAACCAGTGTGTTTCAAGCTGTTGATTGGGATGATCAACAGTGTGGGGAAAACCCTTCTTTTTCAGGTAAATAAATAAAACAAAAAATTTCTTATGCAAATTCTTTTATAATTGCATCTGATATAATATCTGAGATGGCTTTGTATGATAACCCATACTAGTTAATTAAAAAAAATAATTTAAATATCAAATTCTAAATAGCTTTAAAGTTAAATTTCTATTGATAGCCAAGTGATATCAATGTAATTTCATATTTCCTTAATGGTAATTACCGAATAATAGAATCATTAAAGTTCAATTACCATAAAATAAAGTCAATTTGCTCTTCCTACATTTTAAATGTAAATTATATTGGCAATTTGGCAAAAGTAAATTTACTATGGAAATTTACATTTAATTTCCCTTTAGCTAACATTAAAGAAGATATTTACAGTAATGATGGGTTTTCAATCAATAGCCAAGTTATTAATAACCAAGTTATTAATAAAATGAGGTCAGGATATACCTTTCTGCCAACCAATTTTCCTATACAACTTTCATGTATATTTATTTAGCTGTTTGACTTACAAATTGAAAATGTCAAAAAGCTAAAAATGCATTGAAGAATTTTTCAACCTTCACTAAACAAACTGATGAATATTTTCAATTTAAAATGAATCATATCTGATTCAATATTAAACAATGCAATTAAATTGTCATTAGCTACAGCAATGTTTCGATTAAATTCAGCATTAAAATATATTATTTTACAACCCTTCATTAATAATGTCCATATAATTAATTTACGACCTCAACTTTCACAGATGACATGTTTAATATTCCTCAATACATTACTCGACACGTGCAGAAATGCTTGCGAGAGAGTCTACTTGCAATGCGTATTGGAAGAAGCCGGGATGGATATGAAGCATTTAGAAAAAGTATTAAATCGTAATCTTTCAAACACAAATAATTATATAATTTTTTTTTAAATAATCTTAAAAAGTTCTGCGAAATGCAAGACCTCGAATTCTACGAACAGTTTGTGGAAGCTCTCAAAGTGTGGAAAAAAAGTTTCGTGGACGTTGAGAACTTAATGTACCTGAGCAAAAGACTTGCTAATGACAATTGTCAACTGAGAACTGAGGTATGAACCATTTAAATCATCGTAATCACTACAATCGAGATAAACCGTGGCTTTGGGCATTGGTATAACGTGGTCTAAATTCGAAAGTTTCCTAATATAAAAAAAAAATAAAAATTTAAAACTAAAAAAAAAAATGGTTAATAGAATTTTACTTTTCCATTCCACAGGTTGACGTCCTTAAAAAGACGGCTAAAGTAAGTTATCTTCTTTCTTGTTTTCTAAACTACTTAATATTCTTCCATTCATTGCCTGAAAAAAAAAATCAATTTAATAAATGATAAATATCTTCCTTTTTTTTGATTGTGCAGAAATTAGAACAAGATAAAATCAATTTAATGATAGTAGAAAGAGAGGTAAGTGATTTCTTTTACTATTTTTTTCTTACATTTAATTCTTACCATTTAAACCATTTAAAAATAAATGTATTTTTATACTCAGTTGGCAGACCAGTGCGTTGAACTGGAGAAAAAGATTTCAACAGTGAATAGGACTGTTGAGGAAAGGGTAAGTGTAGCTTTTAACCCTTTTAACACAATTTTTAAAGTTGGGATTTATTTTATAAATCTTAAAAAAATAAATTTTGTCATTTACAATACTAATGTGTGTTTAAAAGCATGATAAATAGTTAAATTAAACTCGTTTTACATCTTTTTAACAATTTTTTTTCTTTATAGAAATATGGTAATCATTTTACATAATACCATTCATTGTTAAATTTTTTTACAAGTAAAAACATTTCCCACAATTTAAGGTTAATTGAAATTTATTTCTGCACGATTTCCAGTTAAATGAAGGAAAAATCACAATTCTAAACCAGTTTGTAAACATAAATATCTTACAAACAAGAATAAGTATTCACACTCGATTTCAGATGTTTCTCAAGTAAAAGTCATTTCCTTTTCCCTATGAGTTCATCAACTTGTTAGTTAAAACTTTGAGTTGTAAAAAAAAAAATTATTACAGTAACTTTCCCGCCCTAAAGAAAGAGGAAATCAATTTATAGTCACACACTTAACCCTTAACCTTTGTGAACTTATAATTGAATAAGTTAAAGGTCTCATAGAACAAGTTAATAAATTTCTTTGAAATAATATATAAATCTTTTCACAATTAAACATAAAACAAAACTTA
Source organism: Henia vesuviana (assembly GCA_034696185.1). Lineage (NCBI taxonomy): Eukaryota > Metazoa > Arthropoda > Chilopoda > Geophilomorpha > Dignathodontidae > Henia > Henia vesuviana. The sequence continues at coordinate 4,250 of JAQFZU010000595.1, read as the reverse complement.
CAAATTAAAAAATGCAATTACAATTAAATTAAAAATAATTTTAAATTTATGATTTCAATAAATGAGTTTCAAATTATCCTAAAGATATTTAAATTCTAAACTATTAAAAGGTAACTAAATAAATAAATAAAAATTTTATTAATTTAATTAAAAAAATGTATTTACTTAATTTTTCCAACTCATAAATTATCATATTAAAATTCATTTTTTTATTATTAATTTAAAAGTTTTAAATGCTCTTAAATTTCCTAAATTCTCATTCACTATCTATGAATACCACTTTCCATCCCCTTTAAACCTATTAAACTTTCTAAACCTTAAACTTGGCCTATCAACGAAAGAAAAAAACCTGATTAAAATTCTTCTTCCAGGAAGCTCAACTGCAACTAGTGAAGACTCAACAACAACAAGAAAATAATCATCAATTTTGCACTAGTTACACTTCACCTGGCTTAAACCTTAATAACTTATCAAGACCTGACCGTGGTCACAGCCAATCTTACAGCCCCGAAGCAATGAGCATTTCATCAGAAGAGGCTCTCAAAGGGACATTAGAAGAAAATGACCCTGACCTTATCGTCCCTAAAATTCAAAGAAAACCTAAAGGCTACATTTGGACTACTGATGATCAAAGCAAAATTACAATCAAAATTCATCAGAACAACTTATCAAAACACCAACAGATTAACAGTCATTCCGATTACGCATCGTTGGGTACGGATGATAAACAAGAAGAAGATTGGAATCTTCCTTGGAGATATCCTGAAATACCGCAACCGAAAGCCATTTCGACACCGAGTAAAAGTTCGAGTCAGGATTTAAGCGGCAGTGAACACAGTTCGAGAAGAAAATCGTATGATTCTCGTCAAGGAAAAGTTGTACAATCCCAAGCTGATAAAAATGTTTTTTATAAACGTTTATATCCAATAACTTGTGCTAGGAATGTAAAAATTTGATTATTTATGTAATTTTTTTTTTTAAACTGAAATTCATTTTTGGGCTCGTTTTTCATTTTGATGTATTTTTCTCTTTTTTATTGTAATTTTTCATTTTTTGTAAGAAGAAGCATTTTTTTTTTAATGTAATGATTTCATTTGAGATATAAAATTTGTCATTTGAATTTGTTTGATTTACGTTTGATTTTAAATGAGTTTTGATAGAAATTTCGTTATTTTTTCAAGTTAGTTGAATTTATGCAGAGTTCAATTATAAGGTGCTTAAAAGTTCATTAAGTATCTTACTTGTTTAATTTGAATGTGACTGGTTCAAAATCGTGTTAAAAACTGGATAAAATCGTGGTAGCCATATGTAATTAGTCAACTAGTTAAAAGTTGTAGTTTTCCTTTATGCCGCTAGATAGCATTACTTTACTACTTAAGAATATTCTTCACTAAAAAAAAAAATGAGAAATTAAATTTTAAAAAATTAGTGAAACAAATTTAGTAAATAATTCTAAATAAAAATTAATTAGTTTTAAATTATATAATAAAATCAAGTACCTCTGTTTAAAGTAAAAGAAAGCTTCCATAATTTGATAAATAATTTTGTTAAGAATACAAATTTAAAACATTCCTCTTGTTGTCCATAGATAGTGTTAATGAATTTCACAATTTTACGCGGGTAAATTCAAATATAGAAATCTGTAAAAATAAAATAAAAAACAAGAAACGTTTAAAATGTACATGGTATAGTTAAATTGACTTAATCATTATTATTATAACAGAATTTAATTAATTTTTAAGTGATTTCACGTGGTCAGGATTTTTCGATATATGTTTACCTCGTGATTTGATTTAACCAAAATCGTCGTTATAAACGATAGAAGTTAATCGCAGGGCTGATTCGTTTAATTTTCCAATACAACTAAAACAAAATTAAATTAGTAAAAATTGAAATTAAATTTGTAAAAATTAAATACTTTTATACCAACGGCAAAAATGGCAGTTTCGAGTTCGACTTTGAGGCGCGAATCAAAACTCATCTAAATACTATGTTGTACATTTTCCATTCGGAAATTTAAATTTTAAATTTTCTTAATTTATAATATAAATTCTCAGTTACGCCTTGCCTTCTCATAGTAGTCCTTTAGTTATCGTTTAGCTGCATTTTACGGATGGGCGCAATTTCAGATCCCGATTGTTGCCGGGATCTCTACTAAAACCTGTAAATGCTACATTGGCAGCCATTTTAGATAACATTAATTATACCATGACGTCATGATGACGTAAGTCAATCTAAAGTGTAAGGAATAAGGGAAGGAGGGGTTGGCTTTGACGTCAACAACTACACCCTGCTGCACTTGCCACTTACGGTTACGGTAAACTGTTTTTATAATTTTATTTTTATTTATATTTAAAACAAATATTTTTTAATACAATTAAAAAGATAAGATTATTACATTAGAAAATGGGTAGAAAATTTTATAGAAATTAAATTAAATTTGTTATATTATGTATATTTATAGTTTCATAACCGAATTGAAAGAATTTTCATTTGTAAATTTCATGCAGTAAAATGTGTCAATACTACTAGCTTGTTAGTTATTAATGTAAGCTATTTAATTGGATTGGTTTGAATCAAAATCAATTCGAACGATTGTCCGGATTTTTTGGGCCATGCATGTGCAGGTACTCGCTCGGTCGCTGGCGGCATTCGATCAACAAAGTGCGGCATGAGCGGCTTGCTACCGTCCCTCGTACTTCTCGATTATCACCCATACAGCATTGAAATATGCCATGTATAGGAGTATCCGCTGAATTGCTTTTGTTGTTAATTCGATTTAATAGATGCAATTCAAGTTGAAGATTTAATTTGTTATTTAGTGTAAATTTTATAAAAGAACAAATTATTTTAGTTATTTTTAAGAACAAACAAATTTTTAGTTTTTGTTTTTCAAGCGCGTTTTTATGCATCTTTTGAATCGAATTAACAAAAAACGCAATTCAGCGGACACTCCTCTGTTTAGTATGTTCCAATGCTGTATGGGTGATAATCGAGAAGTACGGTGGACGGTAGCTGGCCATTCATGCCGCATTTGATCGATCGAATGCCGCCGGCGACCGAGCGGGTACCAAAAAATGCATGGCCCAAAAAATCCAATCACAAGTAATTGCGAATCATACGAATCGAATTTGATTCGAACTATATTGCGATTAAGTAGGTTCACCCGTAATCGCTATACTTTGATGGAGTATTCGCAATTACTTGAGTTGATTGTTTGGGCCATGCATTTGCAGGTGTCCGCTCGCCGGCGGCATTCGATCGACCAAGTGCGGCATGAATGGCCAGCTACCGTTCCCCGTACTTTTCGATCGTCACCCATACAGCAACTACCACCAACTGAGAATTAATATTATAGATAAACGTAACATTTAAATAGTACTACGACATCATGCGGTAATTTCTATAAACAAAACCAAAACAATTATTTCTTTCATTATTTACAGATCGTTTATTTTTGTTTATTGGTTAATTAAGTAAGTTTGAAAACACATTTATTATCCATTTATAAAATTATTTTAACATAATCGATTATTTTTAGTGTTATGCAATGTCCAAAATGAGCCAAAAGTCGCAGGATTTGGAAGACTTAAAAGAAACAATTACAACTGAAGTTCACAAAGCTGTCAAAACGGCAACATCGGATTTAGGACTCGTATTATACCAAGCCTTAGCCCAACTCAACACTCCCAAAGAACGTGTGGATATTCCTAATGCAGTGAGAACATGGATCAATACAATGAGTGTCCCCAAAACAAAATGTTTGACGGCCAAACAGAATTCAAACATAAAAATTAAAAATTTAGACACAAAAACAATGGACGAAAACGACAACCTTTCGCTAACAAATGTTCGACTATGCATGGTCGAATCGTCTTGTCCGACTTTTTCGGACGCGAGTTGGTTTTCTGCAACATCGGCACAGAGAAAAACCCTACCAAACAACAACAACAATCTGTGGCCAGATGCGCGAACGATAAAAAGAGTGAAAATAGCGCCACGACAAATACCCGAAAATATGAAAAACGGTTTATGGGGTTACCATAAGAAATCCCAGAAATGGATTTTGGTATCAAAATACGGTAAATGCGTGTGCAGACGTTGTCTCGCACCATTGTCGCATCAACGGACTAAAATCGTCAATACGAATCCATCGCCGTTGCCACAGCAGTTTCTGATTAAACAAGATAAAGCTACAAATACAATTTCAATTAAGAAAACTGTTTCAAAAATTCCTGTCGGTAGACGAG
>JAQFZU010000594.1:0-22668 GCA_034696185.1 Henia vesuviana | reverse complement strand
GGAAGGTGCATCTTAAACTTCTCTCGGCCTGAAAAGACGGCGAATTGTCATTTTCCAATTCCAGTTCACTTGTGAATCCAAAAGTGAACTGGTTTTTTAACACACACTTCCGGTTTTATGTGCTACTTCCGGTTTTTGAAAAAAAAATTATTTCCATTTCCAGTTTAATTGTGAATTCACAAGTGAACTGGAATAAGAAAAAATAATTTCTCGGAAAATCCACTTCCTGCACATCACCACCCCACCCCTCCCCCAACTCTTATAAAGATCCCCTTTATCACTTCCGACTCAACACCACGTTGCACTCGCCAACTTCCGGTATGACGTAACCCCATTTTTTATACTTCCGCATAAAAAATAATATCTCCCAAACTCGCGCAACGTTTCAGCGCAACGTGAGCCTCGCACCACGTGACCAGCACTCCAAGGTCCCCAGACGTCGAGTCTGTTCGTATATTACGTCACTCGATTAAGCAATAATTCCATAATAAACTACGTCATCGATCACAGCATTACCATCCCCCGATGACGTCGATCGTAACCGGCCCCCGATAGAACAACCCTTAACCCACAGCCACCTGTGCAAGTGGCCCGCACCTGTCCCACATAAAATCAACATATTCCCCAACCCTCGGCGCACGCGAATTGCGGGGTGGGGCCCGGGGCCCGACAGGGAAAAGTCGAACCACTACCTGGGCGTTGTTTAATACTAAATTAGGTCGGGAAAGTAAAAATAAAACGTTCATTTAACATTTAAAACTCATCACGGCCTTCGTTCACCATTTATATATTGACGGCCCGCGATTATTAATATTTTATTCAAATATATAAAAATACGGCCTTCGAACGTCGCCGCCACGTGGGAGTATTAAGAAATACGGTTTAGAAAATGTAGTTTTTAACTTTAAATGTTATTAAAATTCGTTTAAATAAATAGAAATAACAATTTTTACCTCTTCGGCTCTTCATGTCGAATCGTCGTTTGACAGGTGCGCGCGCCTGACACGCGGGCCCAAGCCGCCACGTGACTGGCGCCGAACGGCAATCAAATACGGCTGCCACAGGCTCGAGGCCGTTAGCAATACAATGTGTGATTCTAATTACTACGACGAGCACTGCGCGCGCTACTGTCTATGGGAGTTTTGCATTGGTAAATCGATAAAGCGTAGTCTGACGGGGCGATTGGTATTATAAATGTTTCGAATGTCCTTGATGGCCGACACGTGTTTTTTTCAACACTTTTTACTATTGTTGCGACCGTTGCTTATGTCATTTTAGTTGTATAAAAAAATACGAGTTAAAGTATCGCGTGACATTTGAGGGTTTGCATTTTTTATGATCGACTTTTATAAATAAACGCAATGACCTACATTTCGCGCTTCGTTATAGTGAGGGGGTGTGTATTGCGCATGCGCGGGGTTCGAAGGGTGTTTGCGTGTGTTTGTATTAACGAGATTCCGTTTTTTTTCAATGGATTTTTTATTATTTGTTTATTTTAATTACTTTTTTTACATACATTAAAAGTAGGGGTTTATTTAACAATCGCGGTTGGGGTAACTGTCCCATTTGGGTGGTGGGGCGTAATAGTTACGCCATTCGCGTTCTCCGGCCTTGTATTGACGTAATCGTTCGGCTTTCATCAGTTCCACACGTTTTTTCTGGTTTTTTTTTTTTAAATAGAAAATTCGGTTAGAAATTTTATCAATAGATGGCGCTTGTTTGGATGCAGGTATCGGTCGGGGTTTAGGTGGGTTTTTGGTAATGGGAGGAGGGTACTTTAATGTTATTTTTTTTTTTTTTTTTACTTGTTTTTTATTGCCGAGACATTCGAGAAAATCGTCGTAATAATCGCCACATTTGTCCCATCCTCTGGGTATCCCGTAAGCTTCCATGCATTCGTAGAAATGTAATTCGAAGTCGCGACACGGGCCGTGGTTTTGGTTCGTTAGAAGACGACCGAAAATGTCGGTTACTGGGGTGCGGAGGACTGGGGCTGCCATCGGGTGTTTTGTTATCTGAGAATTAAATAAAATTAAATTATTAAAATTCAGTTTCGTGATTGTTTTCATTTGAATTCACTTAATGCGATTTGGTGTTGTTTATATTCGGTCGAACAAGATGGCCGTGCCGAATGTTGTGGGGATGTGACGTCAGGTGGCACTTTTTTTTTTTAATAAATTAAAATTAATTTATATAATTAATTTAGTTGTTTGATTTAGTTAAAATTTAATATACAAGTAATTAATAAGTTAAATTCAAATTTTGTTAATATATAAAAAATGACGTCATAAAAATTCGATCTAAAATGCGAATGAGTTGTTAAATGGCGGTCAGTTGTTATTGTCTCGTGGTTTGTTAAAGTCGTTTTAATATTAATTCGAGTACAAATAACAAAGCAAAAACGTCGTATACATTAAGTGCAGATGCGTTGGCTGAACGTAGGGCAGGCTCCTTATGGATGGGAGACGTAAGTTAAAAGAAACTTAAAAAAAAAATAAAAAAAATACAAAAAAATTAATTTTTAATAGCTGGAGCCGTACATGGATGAAGCATTTCTACGAAATGGATTTAATCAAATGGGTGAAAACTTCAGAAGTGTAAAAATAATGAAGAACAAATACACGGGGTTAATATAAATAAAAATAAATTTTTTATTTTAAATAAATTTCAATTTTTCAGGGCTTTTATGGGTTATTGTTTTTTGGAATTTGAAAATGAAGAAACGGCTTTACGTGTTTTGCATAAATTAAACGGTCGAATTTTGCCAAACAGTTCTCCTGTGAGTGATTTAATGATATTTTTAAATAATTTTTAAATGTAAATTTTTCTATTTTTCTAGCCCAAACGCTTCAAACTGAATCACGCGAATTACGGAAAGGATCACGCGTATAATCGCGAATTTTCTTTATTTGTCGGAGACCTTAGCCTCGATGTGGATGATTTGGCGCTGTATAAAGCCTTTGGTTCTCGTTATCCGTCCGTACGTGCAGCGAAAGGTGATTTAAAGATTCAATCTGCCTAAAAACCGTGATATAACAAATTCCTCGATACAGCGAACTAGAATTTCCATATAGTTGAATACGCTATTTGTTATAACAAGGTTTTTTCAAATTTTCTGAATAAATTAAAAATTTCCAGTTGTTCTTGACGCGTCGGGGAGAAGCAAGGGTTTTGGGTTCATTCGATTCGCGGATGAATACGAACAACAGCAAGCCTTAATCCAGATGCAAGGTTATACGGGTCTCGGCAGCAAACCGTTACGCGTCAGCCCAGCGACACAAAAACGACCGACAACTTCAGCCACTACACCACCTACCGACTACACTCGTTACTACCAACAATACGAGCAGTACCAAAACTACTATTCAGCCTGGCAGGACTATTCGCAACAATATTATAATTATGCGTATAATTATAATTACTACAACTACGATTACAATCAACAGCCAGGAATGGTCCGTATGCCCTCCTCTCGTATCATTTAACACACTAACAATTCGCATAGGTCGGATACGACGGTAGCAGTGCAGGTGCCGGAGTTGTCTACGATACTTGTGACATAACGGTGGAGGACCACGACACGCCTCTGGATGTGAACAGAGAGAATTACGAGTACATGGCGCGCAGCGAGGATCTTTACTCGGCGACCGAAGAATCCCGTTGGATTCCGCACGAGTACCTCAAACCGTGCGTCGATACCAAATAAGTTCTTTTACGTTATCATTTAGTGTTTTTTTTTTTGTGGGATTTAAATAAAATATATTAGGGAGTATTAATCCAAGCTGTGTTTTTTATTATTCGTAAGCCAAAAGGGTAAGGGAAAATTGGTTCAATCGTTGGTTTCGAGGATCCTCGGTCCGTACAGCAACACGTAGGCGCAGTGCCAGTCGCCGCCGCCGGAGAGCTTGAGGATCTCTTCGGCCGGGATGATGGATATCTTGTCGTCGTCGCATTTGATCCATTCGTCTGCAGGAAATTAATGGAGATAAATACGTGGGGGTTTGGATTTGACGTTTTTATACTCACCGTTGTTTTTGCGCGACCATCCGACGTAGTGTCCGCTGGAGCTGGACCGGCCCTGGTGGGTGAGTACCGCTTGAAGCTCGTAGTAGCCGCTGTTGTTGGAACCGACGTCGTTCGCGAGCCAGTAGGGTTCGTTTTTCTTGTTTTTCGTCGATTTCGGCTCCGTCGATACTTCGGTGTTGGTCGTACCCTGGAGTTTTGGGGTTATTTAGGGTGGTTTATTGTTGATTGGATTTTTACCTTTTGAGCTTCGTCCACTTTTTTGTCTTCGATCGCTTTGAATTTGGTTCGCATTGGAACTAGTTTTTGTTGAAGTTGTGTCGAACAGAGGTCGAAGACGTCCAAACTCAATGGGAATTTTACATCCTGGAATTTTGTTAATTGAGAATTAATTATTAATTTTTGGTTAAGTTTAAAAACCTTTAGGATTTTTGCATTGATGGATTCCTTCTCTTTGTAGAAAAATCGTACAAATTGTATCGTTAAATAAGCCGGCAGACGCGAAATCTTGGAGGTTTTCGTATAAGGTGCGTCGCGGTCTAGTTCGGGCGAATGTTTCGTGATGGTCTCCTGCATTCGCTGTTTAAATATGCAAAATGATGTAAATTTATTATTAAAATCAAATGAAAATTTACCATTTTTAAACCCGAATGCAAATATTTAACTTCGGGTGTGATAAAACAACTGAGTTGCAAAAAATTCTCGATCGTGTGAGTTTCAGGTTCGCTATCACATTCGTTGCACTTCAATCTGACCAAATAAGGAAATTAATTTATTTTTTTTAAAAATTCGAATTTTGATGGTAAATCAAAGGATACGTAACGTCGAAAGTTCCACCAAAAAACTGATCGATGAAATTGGAATTGCTCGATTCGATTTCCTGACCTTCTTCGTTCGTGTTCTGATTCGGAACCAGTTTTTGTTGCAGCATTCGGATCAGTTCGGTCCAACATTCGTTCGCGTCCTGCTGCACGAATCCACCGTGTTCGGCTTTCTCCGCAAATCTCGGAAACGCCAGATGCAGAACCTGCAGCAGCAGGATCGGCGGGATCGTCGACGAAGACTTGTCCATGGCATCGTACAGGTCTCTGAGCGCGGCCGTGATCGAGTGTGGAGGGACCATCGTGCCTGCCAACGTCATCCCGCCGGCGAATCTAATAAAGTAAACGTCTTTTATAACTTTTACTAGTTGTGTTTGCAAAACAATGGAGCGAATGGTGAATGCGCAACCCACCTTTTCTCATATTATTTCATACAACTACCTTTTCAATGCCTCGCGTAACTCCGGCACGGTCCGTAAACATTGCACGGTAGCATTCATGTAACAAGTATTGCCTAAATTACTCAAACCGGCAGGTAAATCCAACTAAATAAAAGCAAAAAATCATCAATAAAAACCGAAAAAAATCCCTAAAAGCCATTTACTGCCGTTGCCAACTCGGCTTCGCTCAAATCTTCAACAAAAGTGACTTTCTCGACCGGTTCCAACTTCAAATGATCCTCTTCTTTACTACCCATCATTAAAACCATCAAACCCTGAAGGAAAATTTTGAAAAATTGATTATTTTGTATTAAATGAATGAGTAACTCACATCTTTCAGTTTTATACTTCCCCAATCGTCATCCTGGGTAGATATAATTAGAATTTATATTTGGTTATGTGTTTAATGAGTTTTTAATACCTTTAATGTTGAGCCTTTAATCATAACTTTTTGTCTGTCGGGTTGAACTCCTGTCAATGCGTATAATTGAGCTTTGAATAACATTGGTTCTTCGTCGATATTCACTTCTACATTTTCGAATGTTTCTTTACCCCATCTAACTTTAACTGGAATTTAAAATTATATTTGTTAATTATTTTTTTTGCTTTTTATTTTTATTTAGTTTTTAAACCTTTGTACAGCGGCATGTTGTGGGTTGAAAAATGCTGATTCGGCTTCAAATGGGATATTGAATCGTGAGCAGAACGATGCGCGGTGAGTTTTGATTCTGGTTTTAATACTAAAATGATATAAAATTATAGTTAACTATTAATTAATAACATAAAAATGATTTTCAAATATTTAAGTTTTATAAAAACAATAAAATAATTTAAATTAAAATTAAATAAAAATATTTTAAAAAAATACCAACACCATCTATTGGCAAAATTTCTAACTAATTTAAACTATTAAAAATTAATTGAATAAACATAAACAAAACCAGAAAATATATGCAAAAAGACTTTTATTAGTTAAAAAAAACCACAGAAAAAATTACAAAAAATAAAAATTAATTAATTTCAGTAACTTGGAAATGATAATCATCAACAGTAGTATAAACATGTCCTTCATCGCAAAGAAAACTCATCGCTTGACTAAAAATAAACAAAAATTACATAAAAATAAACACAAAAAAACAATAATTACCCAATAGAAGCAGAATTATAAGCAGGCAACTGCTCTCTCAACCATTCAACAGTACAACCAGAAGCAAATTTACAATTTTGAATCGTTTTATAAACAACTGCTTGTATTTTACTTAATCCTTCGGGTACACCAACAGGATTATCAACTTCCATAGCAATTTCACCATTATCCTTAATCCCACTTGCAAATCCATCCATTTTATCACTTCCAATCTGAAAATAAAAATTCAAATTAATATTAAATTAATTAAAAATCAAATATTTACATTTTTCAATTCAAATTCCAACATTTTCCTCGCATCCATCACTTCGAGTAAATGCATTGTTAAGAAATTCAAATTTGTAATTGCTTTTATTTTAAATACGATGATATTTAATTGATCTTTTATTTTTTTCACTGATCCACACACTTGGATATACGTTCCTTCGACCATTGGTGTTCTATTCGATACTTGTTGGTCCTGTAAATTAAATTAAAAAATTAATTTTTAAATATTTTAATTTTATTTTAATTTTTAACGTTTGAATCGTCCATCCAATGTTGGATATTAATGGGTGGTCCGGTCATGTCGTCTACTATATATGCAATGTGGGTTGTTTTTTGCTCTACCGATATCACTAATCCTACTATTAATACCTGGGGATTAAAGGATTAATTTTTGATTTGATTTTTTGGATTTTTGAGGATTTACGTTTGTTATTTCCATTTCGCCCATTTTCGGTGTGTCTGATTCTTTCATTGTTTCGTGAAGGAAGCCCAAAGTGACTGGGACGATTGTTTGGGTACGGAATTTCTAGGATTTTCATTTGTTTAGTTATTTTTAATGATTTTTGTGTTTTTTTTTACTCTTTGTTTCTCGTCTTGTGATAATCCCGTGTTGGGCGATTCGTTTGGGTTTAGAAATCCTTGGGGTTGAGAGCCGAATGCGAAAGCTGGAATTATGAAAAATATTTTAAGTGATGTGTGTTAATTATAGTAATAATATGGTTGTTACAAGTGTTTGCTCCTGAATTCCACATGTTTAGGTTCTTTGAGCAGGTAAATTCGGCGCGAAAATGTATATTTGTTGATTGTTGATATCGTTGAGAGTTTGTGACGTTTTCATTAAAGTTTTATTTTTGATATTTTTCTTTTAAGTTTAATAAAATTATTAAATTTAATTGATATAACTATTTATTAACTAAATTTCATCAGGGAATTTAGTTAATTAAAATTTTAGATGATGTGACGTCAGGATACGTTTTGGCGGTAAATTCAAAAATGTAAACAAACCCCAGCTGACGTAATAATCGCAATGCAGTTTAAAATGGAGACAAACGCAAATGGAAAGAGGTGGAAGTAATGAAGATGTGGTAAATATTACTATAAACCATCTGAAAAAACACTTTAAAAACCAAATTATTTTCCAAAACTCGAAGATTCGCACGGCTTTGGTAGGCGTCGAGAAAGAGCGCGCGAAAAGACGAGACAGCGATCGAGACAGAAGAGAAAAATTGCGAACGGTTCAAGAAAACCAATGGAAAACCCGTATTCTGGAAGCTGCATTCGATGGTGATCATCATGAAATAATAAAAATTTTTAAGGAGGTGTTTTAATTTGCTAATTAATTTTTTACAAGTCGAATTATTAAACAAAAAATTTTCAAGATGTCAGAGCAAGACAAGAAAGAGGGACTGGAAGACGACGAAATTTCTCAAATCATCAAACGAAGACATCTAAACAACGTGGTCAATTGTCGAGATGCGAATGGAAATACTCCGATATCAGAAGCCGCTGGTTATTTTTACAAATTTTGATATTTTTTGTTTTAATTTTTTTATTTAATTTTTATTTTGCAGCAATGGAGAGTTCTATGGCATATTTGGGTGTTTTTGTTACATTTTTTTGTCTTTTTGCTATTTTTTTAAATATGTGAGTTTTAAGTTAAAGTAAAATGGGGGTTGTTTATGAAAATTGGTTAGAGAAGATTATACTTATGGTGGCTTTGTTCTATTTTGCTAATTCTCTTTTTTTGTATTTTACTTTCCTTTTTTTTGTTTTTATTTGCATTGGATTTTTTATTTTATTGCATTTTTCAAAGGATTTTATTTAAGTTTTGGTTTTTTTAAACTCCCAAAAAAATTTTAAAAAAGTTTTTAAAAAGGGAAATATGCAGAAAAAAGTTAAAATACATAAAAAATGCAACAAGATCACCATCACAATGCAAAAAAAATGCATAAAATATGTGAAAATGCAATAAAAAAAGAAAAATGGAAAAACAATGTCTGTCAGATTTGGTTTAAAAATGGTAAAATTGTAAAAATTGAGCAAAAATGTACAAAACTGCAATAAGAAATTGAAATTTTCTTTTAAATTGTATTTAAAGTTAGTAGAAAAGAGAAAATAAAAAACACAAAATCTACCAAAATGTCTTAAAATTGCCAAAACACATCAATAAAACAGCCAAGTAATGCCACAGTGCCATCTATTGCCAAAACTCTTCAACAATTATTTTTAATATCTTCATTTTCAAACCAAGTTAGCTGGTGGAAGTCCAGAAACAGTGAATCTGTTGATCCAAAATGGTGCCGATCCGAACATCAGAGGTGCGTTCAGGAGGACTCCGATCTACAGAGCGGCGTTTGCAGGACACTTGGCCGTCTGTCAGGTTCTTCTGCAAAACGGTGCCGATCCAAGACTATACGCAGAAGATGGTCAGACTCCAGAAATGGTATCGTCGTTGCCTTCTATTCAGGCTCTTCTTCGATCATGGGATTTGTCTGTGACGGATTCCATGTTGAACACGATAGCCGCGACGAACAGTTTGAGCGAGACTCACAAGAAACAGGTCAAAGAGGAAGAAGCTGAGAAGTTGAGAATTATGTACATAACTGCACAAGTCGAATGGAATAAGAGATATAGAGAAGTAAATGGTGTTTTAATTCAATTTGGTTATTAGGAAAGTTGAGCTTGTCAGAATCCAGGCATCTGTTCTGGATAAGACTGAAGAGTTGTCAGAACAGGAAGAGTTTGTAAATTATTATTTGTCCTGATCTTCATGTCTTTTTGCAAGGGATTTGCATAATGAATATTATTCTTTATTAAAAAAACTCTATTCTGAGTGAGATGTGATCATTCTAAAAGTGTTCTGAATGTCTGAAATGTTTGAAACTGTGATCAGAATATGTTTTTTAAATAAATTTGTGTGGTTAGTTATGTTAGAACACATTATCTGTTCTGACCAATAATCAAATTGCTGTCAACTTCCTAGGAAGTATGAGAATTAAAAATGAAACAGTTTATTATAGAATACAGATTTCTGATCATATTTTATTGCAGTAAAATGAAATAATGGGGAAAGATACTGCCACAGTTCATTGCTAATATACACACATAGAAATAAAGGTGTCATTCTGAGGGAATTGTCCTGCTACGTACATCTTTTAGCAATTTTCCATTGTGCTCTTACAACTTTGACGGTGTAAAATGTCTGAAAAAGCCTTTATTTTTTTGTGTGTAAGCATGAGTTTTGACAATTTTTGCAGATACTAGTAATTGGCAGTTATCACACTGGGTCTGAAAGACTAGTTTAAAGCTATATTTCTTGACTTTAGAAAGACTCTAAAAACAGAATATCAAATTTTAAAAAAAAAATAGTTGCCTGCTGATGTCAGGGGGTGATCCAGAGTGGGGTGATGGGGCAATCGTTCCCTCAATGGAACTATGCAAATATTAGTAATATGGCAAAAATCTTCAGAAAAATAATATTACTTTTATAATACCGATGATCTGCCCCCTACCCCCCAAAAATAATTTTTTTGAATCCGCCTTTGACTGGTCTTGATATTTAGCCAAAGCACCAGAAACAGGGCCGTGGCAAGCAGGAAATGCAAGGGTGCACTGCACCCCGATGCAGGATTCCGGGATAGCATGAAACCTGAGCTCTATACTAAATCTCTACTACTCTACTACTAAATCTTTGGCCAATTCTGTTGGGATGGCAAATTAGGCCTGGCATCCTGGCGCCAATAACTCTTGGCACAGCCCTGACCAGAAATACCATCAATGTTAAATAACAAACTTGCTTGGTAAACAAGAGAAATCATTTGACCAATCAAACAACCTGATAATTTCAAGTGTATATGGCATGAAACTATTATTAATATTTATATTTTTAATAATATGAAACTTTAATTTATTATGCAATAACAATTGTTCAGATTTATATATTTAAATCAAAGTGTCTCATTATCTTTTTAGAAGAAAACCCAGCTAGCCCAACTCATTATTTTTATAGTTAATATTAGCCATTATACTATAAAGATACTGCAACAGGTATTTTACTTCTGGCAGCTTAAACCTATTGCCTGAATTTATATATTAGTGAGTTCTTGCAAAGAGGTTTTCCCTTTGTGGTATTCAACTCTTACACTAACGATAGTGGTGATGAAGTTACAGCTACTAACATTATGCACCTCTATCTATCAGTATAAAATAAGAAGAGACAACAAAGCACGTATGACTTTGTTGGCTTACATTTATAGTAAGAAAACAAAACTAATTAAAGTGCTTAAAGGCCATCGCCGCAAATGGTAGGCGTAAGCACGAGCGTAGGTTGACTGGTTTACTGCATGCCGGCAATCGCCGCCAACAAGCAGAGGCCACACTAACTATCTGAACTGGCGCTCTAGTGCCCTGACGAGGGCACAATAAACCCGAGTTTGCATTCGTGCGCTGGAAAGGTTTATGTGGCCGCAAATGTTTACGAGTCCCAGCATGCTCTTTTCAGGCGTATATGCCTGATTTTCAGACATACGCAAGCAATACAAACAATTTTGATTTTTACGTGCTTGCTCATGTGCATAATACCTTTTCATTGTTGGGCCTCATTGTTAACCAGGAAAACACTTATCTTCATTCTGTTTATGATAAGTGTTTTCCTAGCTAACAATGAGGCCCAACAATGGATGAGTCTATTGCGCATGAGCAAGCGCGTAAAAATCCAACTCGTTTGGATTGCTTGCATACGGCATTTGCACCTGAAAAATGCACGCAGGCATGCGCCTAAACCTAAGCCTAAGCCTGCGACTAAGCCTGCGCCCAAGCTTATGCCTACCATTTGCGGCGACCTTAAAACTGTAGTAGTGGTAAAAGCTGTTGAATTCGCCATCCAACATGTTGATGATTATCACAAAAATAATCCCCGGAATGCCAAAATTTTCAGGAAGATGGCTCACCTCCTGGCATCAATGTTTAGCCAAGCAGCAGAAGTTTGACCAATAACAAATAACCCAGCATGAATGCAAGCACCAAGAAAAAATAGTTTATTTCACCTTAAAAGCTAATACAGCTTCCGAATAACCACAGCAGTGAAACATTGTTATCGCCATTAGTTACAATGGCACTAAACTACTAAATTTGGTATACTATTTTTAAAGACAATGTAAGGAAATGCTCTTTCCTTGTGCTTAAAGCTTTGCTCATGTTGAAACTCATAAGGGAGCACAAGGGAGCTCTGCATTTCCGTGGCTCAACAGTGTTGAATAGAGAATTGCTCCTTCCAAGCGGTATCGGTCAGGTCTTCCTACCAGTGTCCTGAGGGTCGGGGTCCTACTCTGCGTGAGCACGGGTGGCTGCTGTGCACAGTCTGATGCCGGTGCCTTCGTTCGTGTCTAGGGTACATTCGTCGTTTCCATCAAAGGCGGTTCAGCGCAAACGCCATAATCTCTAGCTCTTATCACTCCTAGCAAATTGTGGCTTAACGGTGGGGCTCTTGAGATTCTCTGACAGTTCTTTGGTGGGGGTTTGTATGACTTGTTGTGTCACTTTCCTCAGTGACCTGCCTCGTCACATATGCCCTAGCGGCAAATATGCATATGACAGGGACCTCTTCATCAGAAAGGGCACTTTCGAATGTGCCAACGCGTCCCCAGGGGGCGAGTGACCGATGGCCATCCAACAAAGGAATTAGGTCACTGCTCAAAGGCCGCGCATTTCTCGTACCTAAATGGAACATTAATATGGTCATGCAAACTCACAGAGAAAAGGTCGTAAACATATTAAAATATTGGGAATCACAATATTTTACAAGAGCAGATCACCACTTTCAATTTCAAACATTTCAAAGACTGTTTAAAAATCATAACTCAATCAGTAAGTAGAATTCAAAATTAGAATTTTAAAGAAAATCTACTTTTTCCTTCAATCTCTCAAACCTAAGAATTCCCATTGTAAATATGAATCAGATTTTAAACTTTCTTTCAGTTGCTGCATGCACAAGAAAAAGTAGAAGTAATAACCGAAAACGAAGAAGAAGCTGGACCCAGTGATGCTCCCGACATAACTGAAGCTATCCAAGTTAGAAAACAATCACAGTTTAACAAAATAAAAATTTCAATTTCAAAATCTGTAAGGAACTGAAAACGGCTGAAGTTAGAGAACAATTTTCACGCTTTAAAATGGACGAACTTCACCGTAGGTTCTCCACATTGGCCATCAAAGTACCAGAAGTAGAAGGTATAAAACATCTCTTTCCCATTTTAGCATTCTTAATACCATTATCAGGAGACAGCAGTGGAAAAAGCAAAATGATTTTGTTCAGAGATCTCAACGACGAACTCATCAGAGACGTCGACGGAAGCATCGAGGCCAGCGGAAGGTAAAATATGACCTCCTTCACTGAATTCGACTCAGTGCTGTTCCTGGATACTTTGCCACTCGTGTGCAAAACCACTTTTTCGCTGCCCATTATTCCATCTTGAGCAGGACCGCATTCGGCATTTTGCCGCCCTCACACCTACAGAAAATCGGCCACCCACGTGCATGGCACGCATTTGCCCGATGCCAAGAACAGCCCTGAGTCGATTTAATGTCCCAATCATCGGCTACTAAGGCAGTTAAGTATTAATCAATTTATTTCTTTAAAATTATGCAAATCTGAGAGGGAGAAGTCCGTAGTACATCCTTGTAAATGTAGGCTTGAAGAAAATCTGAAACAAAACTTCTTTGGATGAAGTTTCATTCGCTGGACTTACGCATGCCACTCTTTCAGGTGGCCGTTAGTTATCGATACGAGCGAGCAAACGGGCATTTTTCTTCGCTACTGCGACACAAACTATTTGGATTCGTACATCCCCAGGAACATGGAACCGGAGACCATCAGAAGAGCCATCATCGGTGGAATCAGGTTGAGGAAAGTCATGTCAGGATTAAAACATTTCTAAACATCTCATCACCAGATATGGAAAACCAGTTGTAGTTGATTTGCAAGGAACAGACATGTTCGAAGCGGTTTGCATGAAATTCGACGAAGTCTTGCCCGGTCTCATGAACTCATTGCTAACAAAAAACATTCTTCAGGACGAAAAGTACCTAATTAAAAACCCTCTATTCATAATTAAACCTCATTGGCCGATCAGTTACATGCAATTAGTTAAACCATCTGACGGTGATGACTACGACAGAGCCAAATTCAGACAAGAAAGAATGAAGAATTTCATGTTTATACTATTGACCAAATGCGAGAAACCGCCACTAGAGTTACTCAAACAGACATTCGTTATGAGAGTTAAAGTTCCTTCAAGAATTTCAAGAACGAGGTATTAATATTATTAATTTGTAATTATTATTTTATTTATTTTATTACTTATTTTACAGTTTTTCTCAATATTAATGTAAAATATTAATTTTTAATAAATAATTAAATAGCGCCATTTAACGAGTATTTATTGAATTATATTTAAATTTTAAAAAAAAATGGATGAAATACCAGGTATTTGGTTAAATCTAGAGATTTTGTCGTATAATTTAAGTTTATTGCATCGTAATAAACAAAATGAAACTGGAAATAATCAATTGAGGTATGTCGAAATTATAATTTATTCAAATAAATTAAAATTTACATTTTTCAGATCGGAACTCGTCGTTATGAATTTAATCGAGTCAAAAGTTCTCGAAGTTTTAGAAGATTTAACTAAGAATAAAAAAGCGATTTTATTTCTCCCGAATCGTCAAAGTACTAAAAATCAAACTAAAAAACTAATTTTAAACCCGAATAAAGAGAAATCAGCGATTAAATTCGGTAATTTTATAATTTAAAAAAATTATTTAGAAAAAAATTAATTTTGGTTTAAATTTACAGCGCAATTTTTCTACATTTTATCTGAAATTTATCAGTTAATAACAACTAATAAAATATGCACTAAAAGGTAATTTAAATAAATTATTTTAAATTAAAAAATTTAAATTTTTATTTTAAGGGATTTGTTCTATCGAAATATCGAATTATTTAAAAAGCAAACGAACGTCGATCAAATATTGGATGACATCGCGTGTTGGTTTCAAGTTACACGTAATTCTTTACATGTTGTAAGTATTTAATTATTAATTTAAAATAGATTTTTTAAAGTTTTTCATTAATTTTTTAAGGTCGCGGCCGCCAAAGGACTCGTTTCGGGCGATTTAAAATTCAACGATGCAAATAACGAATTCGTCGATTGCTCTAATGTCGCTCAAGTATCAAAATATTTTTTTTTAAATTTAATTAAATTAATTTTTTACTTTTTAAAGGGTTACCTCATCCCTTCGGACACTCACCGATTTTCTAGTAAAATTTAAAAAAAATTAAATCAAATTTTTATTTAATTTTATAATTTTAGATATGAAATCAACTGCGAGATTTGTTCTGTTGGTAGAAAAAGATGCGATTTTTCATAAATTATTGGGAACGAATTTATCGATTGATTTAAAATGTATTATCGTAACGGTAATTTAAATTTTAAAAAAATATTTATTATTTTATTAATTAATTTATTTCCAGGGTAAAGGATTCCCGGATTTAAACACACGTCATTTAATAGCTAAAATATGGAACGATTTGAAAATCCCTATTTTGGTACTCGTCGACTGCGATCCCTATGGTAAAAATCATTAATTTCACATATTTCAAAATAAAATATTTAAATTTAAAGGTATTGAAATTATGTGCGTTTATCGTTTTGGATCTTTGGTGAGTAAATAAAAAATTTCAAAAATTTAATTAAAAAATTTAATTAAAAAATTTTTTTTTTAGAGTTTGCAACACGAATCGAATAATTTAATCCCACAAAACATTGTTAAATGGTTGGGTTTATTTCCAGAAGACGTTATCAAGTGATTTAATTAATTAATTTAATTAAAAAATGCATAAAATTAATTAATTTCATTTTAGTTTAAACTTAAATGCAATCCCTGGCTGTACAACACCTTTAACAGCAATCGATCAACGTAAAAGCTTAAAATTACTGGAAAAATCGAATAAAATGGACAATAAACACATCTCACGTCAAGTAAATAAATTAAAAATAATTTTAAAACCAAAATTCTAAAAATTAATTAAATTCCTTTCAGCTCGAATTACTATTACTCAACCAATTCAAAGCAGAATTGGAATCCCTGGATAAATTAGGAACGAATTATCTATCGAATATTTATTTACCGAATAAAATTCGATTCGGTGAATGGATTTAAACAAAAAAATCCAAAGTTTAAATTTTTTAAATTTTTAATTTATTTAAAAAGAAAAAAATTCAAATCAAATGAATTAAAAGTAAATAAAAATTAAAAAATTAAAAAAAATTAATTTAAAAATTAATATTTTATTTTTCCAGATTTTAACCCATTCCCAAACGAGAAAAATAGACGAGATCCAAGTATAAATCAATAGGAGTGAGAAAAATACACCTACGCAATCAACGTCATTTATACATAAGACACTATTGATCTGGTTTCCATGTTAACCGCATTGATCCGAGCGCTCGGATCTCATTGGGTTCAGCCTCGGCGTGTGGCCGAGGCCACAGGTGAGTTTTAGTTAACTTAAGTTTAAAAATGAGTTTAATTTGTCAAATTATAATTTGCGTGTTAATTTAGGTCGAGGGTAACCCTAAATGGAATTGGGTCAAAATGAATTGCTCGAGTCAAAATGGCGATTCGAGCAATTTAAGTGATTGTTGGTTGTCGTGACGACGGGGTTTTGCTTACGAGTTTTGTGTTTTAAGTGTTTTTTTTACAGTTACTTTTAAGTCGTTTGAGTCATGTTAAATGTTGTTTTTAACACTTTGTATTTATTTTGTAACGGAAAAATTTTTTTTTTTAATTTTTTGTTTTTTTTTATTTTTAAATTAAAAATTTGTTTTTCTTTGAATTGAATAGAATTTTTATTTTATTTATTTATTTATTATTTAATGAGGAATTTTTATTAATGTTAAATGTCGTGTCTAGGGAATGACGATTGCGCATGCGTAATGATCGCGGGTGTGGTCAAATGGTGATATTTAACGATGATGTTTTGGTGTCATCACTTGTCTCTTCAGTCGTATAATGGCACATGAAATGTCGGAAAAAGGTGAAAAGACGATGGAAAATGGCGACGAAGACGAAGACGACTACTTCGATGCCGAGGACGAAAATATGTTCTTAAAGGTGAGATGAACGTAAACAATGACCAATTATTTACTTTTTATTAAACATCAAAAAATCAATAAATTGATATATAACAATCTACTCGGGGGGGAAATAGTATTAAACTAATAAAATATGAAAAATCAATATTATAATTGCAAATTAGATTCTACATTAACGCAACAGTGGCACAAAATACGCATCAATTCTTAATTAGGAATTAATTTATAAGAGTTCTACGAACATGTAAATTTATTGCTAATTACGAATCGATTCGCAATGATAAAATGGCTCTGCATTCGAAAGCAAATTTTATTTATAAGACCGTTTTGAGGGACCTTTTTTGATTATTAAAGTGAAAGACAATGGTGTCTACGTGATAGCTAAACCTATTACTTTAAATAATCGGAAAACTGTGAATATTTCACAACTCAAACGCTACTATGCTGATTTATCTTCAGCCGAATGGCCGCCTACCATTTGTGTGAATGGTACAATGTGAATTTCATTAAACTGAGGTTAACTTTTGTCTGTTATTCAAATTTATTTGAAGAGTTCCAAGAAACGTTCTCGAAAACCGTCCCGCGAAGGACTCCAATCGAAACCCGCACCGGTAATTGACGACGAAAAGCCGCGCGACTCGTGCCCCGACTACTTCGGTGTCAAATCCTACCTTCACAACTTCTACGACGCCGATTCCTACGAAAACCCGAACGGTGAAGACGACTTTCGGTACTTGGTCGCCCCGAAGAGACGACACTGCGATATGTCCAGTTCCTTCTGCTGGAAACTGGTGATGTGGAGTGGCATCAACTTTGTCATTTTGGGCACCATTGCCATTTTGGTCGGATACCTCGTACCCAAACGCCAAGTGGTCGTCGGCGAAGAAGAATACTTGGAAATCATCGACCGAGGCGCGCGCAAATTCAACGCCAACCTCGACTTGTGCAAACTGGTCGGACTGGTCGTCTTCTGCGTCGGCGGCGCGCTGGTGATGATGTCGCTGATGTGTCCCGGACTCACCACCTCTTCGACCAACTCCAGCGACGACGGGTTCGGACTGAAGATCGGCAGTTTGGATCCGCGCAGTCCGACCGACGTCAAGATACCAATAACCGAAGAAGTTCTTCGAATTCAACCTCAACTTGATTAATAAAAACATTTGACACTTGATTTAACTCCGGGACAAGGGAATGGCGGGCGATGGACAAAAAAAAAAATGGGGCTTCCATTCAAATTGGCCTTTTACCACAGCAACGATTCCAAAAACCAGACTGGGGCTGCCGTCCCACTCCCATCCACTTCTATTCGAGGAACATTCCGAGTGCTCGCCACACGTATTGCTGACCTTGAAAAATCTCATTTAAATAAAGTTAAAAAAAAATTTTAATTCATCAATATGCCACTGGGGGGCGCAATACGTGTATAATGGAATATAGCACCACCTATTGGCGAGTGCTGTAATAATAAAAATCCACCTTCAAAGCAACCCTTTGCCTGGTTTTTTATAATGGGGAAAAAGGCCAAAAATGATTTAAATTAAATATTCATCAATTATAATTATTATTGTGATATATAATGATATTAACAAAAATGTTATAAAAAATGTTATAATATGTATTTTTGTTGATCATTTTAAAGCAAATGTTTATTAAAAGTATGTCTTGTCGTTTCAAACACAAGGAAGTATTGATTAATTCTCGGAAATTATTGCAACAGACTCAAACACGCCTTTGAAGCCGTTTTTAACGTATATAAATCGAAATACGTAATAAATTATCAACTTTGTCGTTTGGGGGACAAATTGTGACGTTTTCATGACGTCATGTATCACACACGTTTGGCTTAAATTCGAGGGTTTTGATTGGTGGATTTAGGCGGGAAAATGTATTTATATAAAACGAGCGGGAGTTTAGTAACTTCAGTTTTGTTTTAGACATCGACGAGTCAAGTTGTGTTAATTTTCAGCTAAAATGACGACAAAGACAACACCACGTAAAGTATTGCACGATATTGAAAACCTTCGTTTAAACGACAAGGAAAATGTGGTAATGTTTAAAATATTTTATTTTTGATTTTATTTAATTATTAAAATTTAATTCAGGTCGCACTAAAACCCGAACTACGGACCAAAAAACAGATTATCAAACACGAAAACGAAAAACAAAAACCAGAGGTAACAAAAAGCTTAAAATCAATTCAAAACCAAAAATTAATTTATAAAAAAAATAAATTAAAGTTAAAAACGACTAAAACCAACGAAGACGAACCACTTTTAAAAGAAAATCCAAACCGTTTCGTCGTTTTCCCAATCCAATACCACGACATATGGCAAATGTACAAAAAAGCCGAAGCTTCATTTTGGACTGCGGAAGAAGTGGATTTATCAAAAGTAAAAAAACCTAAAATCCCTAAAAATCCCTAAAAAATCTCAAAATCCCTAATCCTAGGATTTAGACGACTGGATTAAACTCAAAGACGAAGAACGAGAATTCATTTCACACGTTTTGGCCTTCTTCGCGGCGAGTGACGGAATCGTGAACGAAAATTTAGTAAATCTCAAAAATCCCAAAAATCTTAAATCAAATTCCTAAAAATAATAAAAATTTCAGGTCGAAAGATTCAGTCAAGAAGTTCAAGTGACCGAAGCGCGTTGTTTTTACGGCTTTCAAATCGCAATTGAAAATATCCATTCAGAAATGTACAGTTTATTAATAAATACGTACATAACAGACCCGATCGAACGTGACCATTTATTCAATGCTATCGAAACAATGCCTTGTGTACGGAAAAAGGCTTTGTGGGCATTGAATTGGATCGGGAATAAAAAAGCTTCGTTCGGTGAACGAATAATTGCATTTGCAGCCGTCGAAGGCATTTTTTTCTCCGGTTCGTTCGCATCCATTTTTTGGCTTAAGAAACGTGGATTAATGCCCGGATTAACTTTCAGTAACGAATTAATAAGTCGAGATGAGGTATTTTGTTTATATTAAAATTGATTTTGTAATTAAAAAATTGATTTTTAGGGTTTACATTGCGATTTCGCTTGTTTGATGTTTAAGCATTTGAGGAATAAACCGATTAAGGAGAGGATTAACGAGATAATCACCGATGCAGTGACGATTGAACAGGAATTTTTAACCGATGCTTTACCCGTTGCAATGATTGGAATGAATTGTAAATTAATGCGACAATACATCGAATTTGTAGCCGATCGATTATTAATTGAATTGGGATCAGAAAAAGTAAAATTTAAATTTAAATTATTTTTAAATAATTAAAAAATTATTTTAACAGATTTACAATGTTGAAAATCCATTTGATTTTATGGAGAATATTTCATTGGAAGGGAAAACGAATTTCTTCGAGAAAAAAGTGGGTGAATATCAAAAATGCGGTGTTATGAATTTAACGGGTAAACAACACATTTTCACACTCGAAGCTGATTTTTAATCTTATTTTAATCCTCATTTTAAAAAAAAAATTTATAATTTCATAATCTCATATTTTTAAGTTAAAAATCCCTCACCTTAAAATGTAATAAAAAAAAATTTTTTTCTTACAAAACCGAACAATTTCGTATCATATTTTTCTTGCCAGAAGTCCTACGACGACTCGGTTGTAACGTTATTGTACCTTTGGTACCGTGATTTTTCTTACCGTTATTTACTGGTAACGGCGCAGTTGTGAACAAACCTTAAATAATAAAATTTTATTTAAAAATAAAATATTTTAAATCGATTTTTTACTTGGTCCCAGTGATTTCTGTTGAATTTCATCGTTATCCAAATGATGACTTTGAGTGAAATAACGGTCGATTAAATACCGGAAAATCTCATTAACGTTTAAATCTTCTTTAACAGAAGCTCTATAGAATCTCAATCTTAATTTCCTAGCCAAATGCTCCGCTTCTTCACTATTAAATATAATAAAATAAAATTTTGTTAAATTGCTAAAATCGATTTATCTACGGTGCTAAAGTCGCTTGGTCCATCAAATCGATTTTATTTTGAACTAAAACCATTGGAATCGTTCCACATTCGTCTTCGACCTTCTTTTTCCAATTTTCAATAGCTAAAAACGATGCTCTATCGACAGTAGAAAAGGCCAAAACACATGCCTGAGCACCTAAAATAAAGAAAAATCGATTTTTTGAAATTGTTTAAATTAAATAATTTTTTTAATTACCACGATAATAGGCTTTAGTAATAGCATCAAATTCCTCTTGACCCGCCGTATCCCATAGCATTAAACGAACATCTTCACCGTGAAATCTAAAAATAATAAAAAAGTCGTGACCGAATTTACGATTTCCAGTTTGGTTGTGAATGAATCACGAGTGAACTGGAATAAATGATCCACTTACTGAATCTGGCGCTCTAAAAAATCAACTCCGATCGTTTTTTTATAATCTTTGGTGAATATTCCTTTACAATAACGTTGAATCATACTTGATTTACCAACAGCTCCATTACCGACTATCACAACCTAATAAAAATATAAAAATTTAAATTAATTTTTAATATTAATTTTTTTAATACAAAAATCAACATTTATTGATTATTAACAAACAAATAAAAATATAAAATAAAATAAATAAAATTAACATAAAGAAAAAAACAAATTTCCGTTAACATAAATTTCCGTTTTATATCAATAACCCGGGTTTTCGATCGACCGGTAATGCTAATTAACGGCCTCGTTAAAAACAAGGCAAAATGATCCAAAAATACTTAAAAATCTTAAAAAATAACAAAAATTACCTTAATCGCAGTTTCGATTTCCTCTTCCCTCATTTCTCATTCATTTTGTGTGAAATTGACTAAAAATAAATGAAAAAACACAAAAATTAATAAATTTTCTAAACGATTAAAAATTTCAAGAAATTTCAAGAAATTCAGGGTGTGTCCAGTTTAATGTTTCCCACTGGTCTTTTATTCTTTTTCCCAACGTTCTGCTTTGTTGTCATGGGAACTAATGGTCAGCTGACCTAAAATTAACCGTCCCACATCGAAAACTCCATTCATTTCAATGGGCCAAAAATTCAATAATAAAAATTCACCTTTAAAAATAAAAAAATACAATTTTAAATTATTAAATACAATTTTTTAAACGAATTTTTACTCATTTTCCTTTGTTTTCGTCTGTTTACAATCGATTGAGTACATAAATGAAATAAATCGATTAAATTTGAATTTTTTCTTTTTACCTCGATTTTTGTGACTTTTGATGATCTTCAGGTCGAGTTGAGTGTTTTTTCGTGCTAAAAGAGATTAAAATTAGTTTAAAATGTTGTAATATTTTTTTTAAGGTTGATTTTTAATTTTCTTTCATGTGATGACCCGAGCGTGACCAACCCCTAGTGTCAATGATCGCTATTAAATGTATTCAACAGGTTCACTTTGTTTGTTCGGGAATTAAATGGTTTTTTTTTTTTAAAATGGTTTTTGAGTGTTTTACTTACGTTTTTGGTGTTTGTGTTTGAGTTTGATTGATTTTTGCTTGTTTGTGATATTGGTTTGACTTTTGCGATCGAAGACCGATTTGGAGCACGAAAAGTTTTAACGATCCGAAAGGCGACACCCAACGACGGTATTTTGTATTAAATATTTATAAAATAAAATTTTAAATTTATTTTTACTATTTCTAATTTTAAATATTTTTGTTAAATTATTTAAATTCAGTTTTAATTATTTCCTTAATTTTTTAAATAATTTTTTTAATTACAACCAGCGCTACGAATGACAAAATCTGCAACTAATTTTAATAAATTCAGATTTTATTAATATTTTTTAATTTTTATTATAAATTTTAATCT
>JAQFZU010000593.1:0-22676 GCA_034696185.1 Henia vesuviana | reverse complement strand
TCCAAACAAAGAACCAATGCCTTAAAGTCCTAGCCAAAGAACTGCCACTCTTGTTATTTCCTTGTCCTAAAAAAAAGCACTGATCTCACTGGGGATTTGAACCCGCATGTCTGGAACCCAGAGGCAAGTGACCTAACCATCAGGACAATACCAACCAATTCTAAAAAAAACTATCTCATTTTTTAAATAAACAATAGTTTTTTCCCCTTCGGTTATAATCCAAAAATTAACTTTTATTTACTTGTTAATTTAAACAAAAAAACTTTTGGTCTATCATCTTTAGTTGTAAAAAAAAAAGGTTTTTGGGAATTACATCCTAATGCCAAATTTTGTCCGAATTTTTTCTGTTCTTATAGTTTTATTGTATCAATTCTATTAGCATTAAAATGATTGCATCTCTAATCTATGATGGCCCAGAAATGTTGTTCAGTTGCATTAAACATGGTAAAAATTTTAATTTTTTAATACTTATTTAATACTGAACTCTTTATACATTTATTCAGCATTTATTCATTTATAAAAGATATAGCTGTCTGAACTAAGTTTACCAATAAAGTTAATAAAAAGCTGTTTAGAACTTTTTATTGGTATCTATTTATAATATTACTATAATAAACCCAAATGCTATCTTGAAGAGTTTTAAGACATCATTTGCTTCCTGATAATTACTTCTTACGACATCAAATTTTAATCTTATGTGCCTAATTCGGCATCAATCCCAATCAGCATCATCAAATATAATCCAAACTTTTAGTACTTTCTTAATCATGATCTAAGACATTACACGTGTAGATTGCTGACAGTTTGAGGACGTATGGAAACCACACACCAGCTCGAATCATAAGACTAAATGTGCACTAAAAATATTACACTTGTGTCAGTATCATATCCGTACATTAAATGAGAACCAAATAAAGTTTCTCAGAATAGCAAATTCTGCCAAATATCGCATAGTTTATAAACAACGAGTAGTAGATAAATAGCTAAAATAATACTATATTGAATACAAATATCTAGCACTGCCAACAGGGACTTTGTGGCAATAATTTTATTATTTTTATAATCTAAGCTTTATATACTCATAATGTTTTTCTAAAAGTTATCAGTTGTAATAAAATCTCTTTTAGCAGTTAAATAATGACCATTGACCATTTGATAATGTAACTAAGCAAAATTACATGTAAAATTATAACAATTTTAATACCATTTTAAGTTTAATATATGAATTAGTGATTGCAAATTATAATCTTAAGAATAATAATTTATCTTAATTAATTAATTGGTAAACAATTTCTTAATCTTGAGAAGACAGTGCCATTATGTCAGTTGTCACTTTGATTCAAGTGAAAAATTTCATCTTTTGTTTTTGGATTATAAAATATTTGGTTTTTGGCCAGGTATTCAAACATAAGCAAGATTAATATTCACTGCTGTTTATTAAATATTAAATTAAGAATCAATAGGTGCATTCAATAGCTCTGTTTTTAGAATTTTAGCAGTTTATGCAAATGATTTTATGCATTGGTTTCAGTTGCAAAACAGTTTTTAAAATGTATAAAAACTGTAAAAGTACAGATATTGAATGCACCTAATGTTAATACTAAAAAAGTAATATAAAATAATTTAAATTTAATTAACTTGGGCTAACATGACTTTAAAAAGATTCACGTCAAAAACTATGTTGAGAAATATTAAATATTTCTCCTAATTTATAACGATATCTGTCTACTTATATTAGGATTCCTGTAGAAATTCCTTAATTGAACCCTTACTTTTCATTTCGAGATAATTAGATTGTGTTTTTAGAAATGTTTTTGTACAATTTGTTTACTAACAAGTTTAGATCGACTGTATCTATTCAATTAGCTTTAGAAATGCTAATCAGAAAAAATAAATTGCTTGAGTCTTTAAAATTGATGAGTAATTATAAATACAACTCATTTATTATACAAGTATTTATATTTTTACAGCAAGATCACAATATTTTTGAGTTAATCGTAGAAATTGTTAAAATTCCTACCAAAGAAAAGTTCAAAAATTAAAAATTAATTTTTTTCAGTTGTAAAATTCCAGGATTTATGAAATATATCATTTTAAAAATCTAAAAACTTTTCTTACGATAAGAAAGACGAAGAGTTATATCAATATAATACATTGGAAACTTCAATGTAAAAATAGAAACATACAAAAAAGAAATAAAGTTTGATGCTGCCAACAGCTGCTAAAGCTATGTAAAGAATGACTAAGACCTAAATCACAAAAAAATTCAATCCAATACAATAAAATGACAGAATCAAACTTCCAGACATCAAACAAGCCAATCTACAACTGCCCAGCAACTCAATTGGAAAAAATCTCAGACAATCACAAAAAAGATGTCTAATTGTTAAAGAAGCCTCATTAAAAGACCAAACAAAGAATCAACAACTTAACAACAACAACTTGTACAATTAGAAGTAAATATAATTGTTTGTAGTCGCCAGAAGCTACAATAATCATGTGACTGTCAACAAAACAAAACGACACAAGAAATTCAGGAAAACATATCAAAACTAAACACTGCCAAAAAGTAAACAATCCAAATCCAAACACAATCAAAGGCCAAGATGAAACCTTAGGGTAACCCAATAATTGTCACGCAGTAAGGAGACACCACAAGCAGAACCAAAATAAAAAACAAACCAAAAATTTTAAAAACGTCAAGGATCAAACAGAAACATAAAAGATACATAACTGGGTAGACCGTGTGGTATATCAATTAACCTCTACTTTGTGACAGAGTAAAGACAACTCCAGCACCTCCACAAGAGAGAAAAAGTGATGACAGCTGGCTTCATGAGCTCAGAGGGATATCTAAAACTTCTACTCATTACTTTTACCCTCTGAGTCACTTGTGTGAGACCGATATCCTAGCACAATGGCACAAACAAACCCATTACCCATAATTTGTTCAAACCACAAAAACACAAAACCTTGAGTGAAAAAAACAAGCAAGACCCCAGATCCCATCAAGGGTGTGGAAATAGTAAAAGAAAGAATTAGGAAAAAAGAAAGACAAGGTCACCAATAGGCCCTAGTGGTTCCACCATCAAGAAGCTTCTTGATGGTGCGCATAGAGATCATATGAAGACTAGAACTTGAAATTTCTCTCTAATAAAACCTGTACAAACACAAAAATGCCAAAACCAAAAATTATCCATCTTATATGTAGACTGTCCAGAATTCAATCAAAAACATTTAATGTCCTTAGTGCATTGTCAAACGTTCAACCCTTACATCAACACTTTTTGAATTATAAAAATCTCAAAAAGTCAAAAGAAAATTAAAAGCAGAAGTTTCTGAAAGAAGATGAACAGCAGTTTCAGCAAACTTATTCCTAGCATGAGAAATCCAAGAATCAAGACAATTTTCTTTACATCAAAACTGAACATAAGCAGTGAGATATGAGCCACAACTGCATTGTTAAATCCATCCTTTCCCTTTCCCCCAAAAAATGACTGTAGTAATCAGAATAAGAAATAAACATGGTATTATGCAAGTCAGAAACAGCATAAAGCAATCAAAACTGCAAGCAACTATAACAAGCTCTTCGGCTTGTAACCTTAAAGCCAATATAACTGAAACTACTGACCCTGAAATTCCCTTTGATCCATCAGAAAAACACTGTAGAAAGACAGAAAAATAAACAAAATCCTTTCTATTAAATAATACCAATAAAACATTTAAAGTCCATAAAAATAACAATAATCATTCATTAGTTTAAAAATAGAATTTAAGTTACAACACAAAAACTTTTGTTTATATGTCAAGTTACAAAATTAACATTTCACAATATTCCTTTTCCAACTGAAAAAATGCTCACTGTTTGCATTAAACCTGCATATTAAAATAATAAGATTTTCTCTTCACTAATTTTGCTTCTTATTAGTGCATAAAACGTAAAATCAAGTTAGATGAAATTCTTTTTAGTTGTTTTAATTATCCAACGAGCATGAAATTAAAATAAAGAAAAAAAATGTTTAAAAAAAATCTTTATTTTATTTCTTTTAATTCTTTTTATTTATTTACAATTCTTTTTAAAGATTTTTTTAAAAAATCCTTTTTTATCCTACAAGAGCTAACAAAAGGGTATTAAAACTGTCGCGTATACAGCTTAAGTATTGCGAAATTTTTCTATTAGGCAAACTCCTATTAATTATTAAAATATTCATAATAAAAATCGTGAGTTTAGAAATCGATGCATAAATTAAGTATATTGCGAATGACGTTGTTAATGAACTTTTACAACAATTAAGTGTTTGATTTCACGTGTCAAATTACGGTTACAGGCGCCTTTGTAATCCTCTCAGCCAGGGCTGGACATAAATCATGTCAAATGTTTACATGGATCACTGAAAGAAAGATGAACATCTCCAGTATTAGGTGTGACATCTGGGATCTTGTGTGAAAGGAAAAAACCCATTTCTCTTCGTTTATTTTTTAATGTAATACTTGCCTTAAATGGAGCAAACAATTAATGTATTAAACATGTTGGCGACTCGCTTTAAAGAAAATACATAAATTGTATATAATATGAGTTCAACGTTTTATTAAATTTAATATTAAAATCTACGTTTGAATATTACAATAAAATAAGGTAATAAAAATTCCTCAATATATTTCTCCCAAAACTTTACCACAATTTTATAAATCGATATTTTTCAATTCTTATTCCACAAGAGAAAATAACTAATTGAAGGGGGAAATATATTCAATAAACTGAATAATACATTCAAAGCTGATTGCCTTGATAAAAAATATAAATAATTTCCTAACAGTTCAAATTGAAGCAAAAATATGGTTACTGAGGCAACACTAATGACACAAAATCAAGCAACAAATCGACTTTCCTAAAAGCCTTTACTAAGAAACTTTTATTATTTTCTTATTCTTATTTTCTAGAAATTCATTGTACTCTGGAAAAAAAAAATCGAAAAAAGAGCTTTTTTAAAATGTTAACTGCGCTGGGAAAATGTACGTAGAAATGATTTTGGCAAAATACCAACTGGAAGCTTTTGAAAAGTTGTTTTAACCCATTCGTTTTTTAACACAATATCAAGTAAATTATCATTTATAAAAAAAATAAATTCTAATTAATAATTTAGGAATAACGAGCGATAAAACCGATACTCATCGTCTTCTCACAAAGATAAACATATGTTGACTTTCAACAAAAATAGTCAACATTTCAAAGAATTTTTTAAAGAAGATATTTCAACGGAATCAAAGCTGAATAAATAACACAATTAATAAAAACATTTAAATAATAAATAAAATTGAAATCAAATTTTATTAATTTAGTTAATAAAGAGAAGCAAATTTGTAAATGCAGCAATTATCGTAACGTAATAAATAATTCAACATGAAAATGTAATTTAAATTTTCCAGCGATAACTGCGCTTTTGACTTTCCATTTCGTGTTAATTTACTTCTAATGCATTTAACACCCGCATTATCGAAAGCGGAAAGAGATACGGTACCTGGAGAGACCTAAGTTGAGATAACTCGTTTTGTAATTAAAAATAAATGCTTAATGAGGCTTTAATCGGATATGGAGAGATTTTCAAAACGAGATATGGATTTTTCACAACTTTGCATAAAGTTTGCCAAGTTTTTTCTTTGGAATTATATTTGTGAAAAAAGAGAAAATAACTGAAATTGTTGTCATTCCTGCAAATGATACACAGATAACTATAGCATTCATTCTGCCTTCGAATACATTGTAAATCAATAGCTACGATTTTATCTATAGATTTTTATATGGTTTGAGTGCCAACCTCAACCACGGAATTTTTAATTTCCGAATTATGTTAAGTGGCAAATATCCATTTTAGAAATAAAACAAAAAATAAATCCCATGTGCAAAAAACAGAAAATTCAATTTGTGACGATATAATTGTCATATTTCTTGCTGAGCTACGAGAATTTATTTTTTATTTTGTTTGAATATTATTTTAATTATATATAATTTATAAAAATTAATTTAATATGAATAAGTATGTAAAAGCATAAAATAATTTTTTTTTTTTACCTGTCACTGGAGTATTTAATGATAGTATTCGTCCGCGATTTTCTAATTTCTTTCAATTGCGCTTCAAGACACAATTTTCTTCCACCTGTCTTTAGGATTGTTAAGCAATCATTTTTGTATAAACCAGCACACCACGTTGAGCTGCGTGTAACAGTAACACCGACCAGCTGGTTTCTATTTGTAGGATATCATTGATTTTCGTCTTAGCTATTGCCATCTAGTAGAAGTATTGTAAAGAGGGAATATTTTACAAAAAAAATACTATAAAATACGAAGCAAATCGCGAACTTTTGATTAGTATTTTATTGTGTATTGAGAGTTCGAAATATCAATAACTGATTTTAATAGAACTTCACAAATTTATTGTTTGCATTAATTTTGATCAAGACTTTCAAGACTTCATTGTCGCCATCTAACGGATTAAAATATTGTTTTTATAATTTTTCGTTAAAAATGTCTTTATAGAAGATCTCCTTTAAATAATATTATTTAAAGCTCGTTTCTGTTCATTTCTCAGTTCAAACAAAATATTGATTTTTAAGATTTGTTTTATAAAATAAAAATATTTTAAAACTTTAAGAAATAAGGATGCATTCGAGTGAAATCATTCATAATATAATTTACGTTCAAAAATACAGCAAAGTAATTGTAATGAAGATAACATTTTTGCTTGACACAGAAAAATCACACGTGAGAACTAAAACATCAAGAAAAAAAATTATTACAGTTGACATGATTTCCAATCATCACACAATTGCATATTAAAAGAGCAGCAACGATAGCACGAATCAAAGTATTGTAAATAACAGTCAATGCTACATTTCTTTAGAAAAATATTGTACAATTAGCATAGGCCACGTTTAAATAAAAAAAGTTTAAAATTATATTTTCCAATCGAAAACATTCTCAATAGGCTTAAGCATTCAATTTAGAATAAATATAAATTTGGATTTTAATTTTGTTCGGTATAAAAATAATTTAAAAAAAGTGGAGCTACAAATATCCAAAGTTATGATCGGTCCAGCCTTTTAGTTATGAGTTTATAATGATTTAATCGAAAGTTATTATTTTTCAAGGGATAAATAAAAGTTTTAAATATTAATATAAATATTTTAAAATTTTAAAAATATAAATGAAACTGTCAGGTACAGGATTGTATGGCAATTCTCAAATTTGTTCGTTTGTGGATTTGTTCATTGGCTATTAATTTTATATTTAAATAACAAAAGTTAAGAAATATTTAAAAAAATTTGATACGATATCTTGTTTTACATTTTATCATAAACCATAGCAATCCTTAATGACATTACCCACTAAAATTTCGCAAATTTTCTCATATAATTTTTCATACTCGATGATGTGCACATGGCATTTAAAGTGTGAATATTATTTCAAAACCGTTGTCTAAATTAATTTTTTTTAAAGATCATTGATCAACTTACACATCACGAATGAAATTAGACAAATATACTATGAGTGCCTTTCCAAAACTACAAAAACATTAAGCGCAGCACATAATGAAATCACAGTTTGATGAAAATCAACTAAAATGTTCGATGATTAAAACGCCTCGATTCACACCAGGAGGGGAGGGAGATAAAGTGTTGGGGAAAGTAGGGGGTAAATACAATCAGTATAAATTAATCTTTTTTGTAATTGGTTTCCGACACATGTGGCACGTTCGTAGTGTCTGAGCACATATCACACACGCTCCGTGACCGCACAAAAAGGCAACATTGCGACGACGCTCCATGCATATCGAACAACTATGCGCTTCCTCGATCTCTTGTATTTTGCTTTCCAAGTAACGTAATCTCTCTGAGCTCGGTTGACGATTTTTCACTTGCACAACTCGTCCAGCTTTTTAAAAAAAAAAAATTTTTTAATATTCGTAATTTATTTTAAGTAAAATTATATTACCATTACTGGCAGACACTTTTTGCAAAATAACTGACTGACAACTAATGCATTTCTTCATACGAACGCAACAATCTTCGCACGTGACTTGATGACCACACGGTTCGAAAATTATATTCGCCGGTACTTCGGAACAAATGTAGCATTCCTGTTCGACTGGACCCGATTCCAAAGGACTAGATTCACTAACAATCGTCGTATCTTCCACAGATTCAGCTTGAGCGCTAAATATTTGAATTAAAATTAAGATTAACACTTGAGTACTGAACGAATAAAACTTACGCTTGCAGTGATGCGTGATAATTGATTACATCTCTTATTTCTGAAATCGCAACTAAATCTAATGGTGTTTTTCCTTTATGATTATGATGATTGAGATCTGTATTTTCTTGAATCAAAAAGCAAGCGATAGCTAAAAATGCATTAGCTTCGATACCCCTATTTACTATATCTGCTGATATCTATACAGAAAAAGCAAAAAATTCATCATCTTTTTTTTTAATATAAGACTAAAAACTCGTACTGCTTGTATTGCTGGAGCTTCGCCGTCCGACTTCTCGGCTGTGGTTCCCTGGGAAAGCCTCATTAACGCGATGTGCAATCCGTTATCTCCATCCTCGTCCTCGGCATTGACGTGCGCACCCATTGTGACCAACAATTCGACTAATGATGTGTGTCCTTGACTTATAGCGAGTAACAAAGGCGTTTGTTTTCTATTATTGCGAATATCAATTTCACATTGACCCTAATTAAAATATTTTTCAAATTATTTATATTTTTTTAATTAAATTTTGTTTTGAATACCTGTGTTAAAAGTGTTTCAGCTACCAGACGATGGCCATTAAGAGCTGCTAAATGCAAAGCTGCAAATCCGTCATCTTTTTTAACATCGACGATTTGCCTCGATCGGACCAATAAACATTCCGCCGCACTAGTTAAAGGTGTTTAAGAGTTAATATCTGATTACGAAACATCATTTAAATATTGTTTTGTATTACTAATTATTTCCTTTTAATGAGGCGTGATGTAAAACGTTAAAACCTCTTTTGTTCCGTAATGAGAAATCGATTCGTGGTTCGTCTACTAATAAATCAATAATTTCTAAATTTTCTTTACCGATAGCATCGTGCAGAGCGGTGTCACCGTAAGAATCCTATAGAAAAATTAATAACGAGTTAATCGTACACTGAAATTATCAAATATTCAAATTAGCATTACTTGTATATTTATATTGCAATTATGCCTTAATAAAACACGAACACATTCGATGTGTTGTTTATTGACCGCAACGTGCAATGTACTGCAATGACCTTTGTTTACAGCATCGATATTTGCACCTTTTTGTAAAAGTAATTTCATAACTTCAGGTTGATTTCTGTGAGAAAAGATTTTTATTAATTTTTAAATTATAATAAATAATTATAATAAAATTACCCAAATGCGGAATAATGTAAAGCTGTATCACCATCATCATCTTGAATCTCTAAATTCGAATTACACGCTAACAATAAAGCTACAATTTCAAGATGGCCCTGATGACTAGCAACTTGTAAAGCTGTTTTACCCGAACTTTTGTTGTCAACCTGTTTATAATGTCATTTTGAATTTATGAAAAAATAATTTTTTTTTCAACACCTTTTCTGGAAATTTTTGTAATAAATCCTTTATAATGTCGATGTGACCCTGTGCCGCTTCTCGGACCAATCTATCAACAGTAGTGCTTTCCAAATGTTGTTCCAAAAATTGAGATATTAATGACGTAAAAGGGTCTAAAAACATTAGTTCAAATAGATATTAGACATTGAATAATAGTTAAAAGTAATTATATTTACTCGTATGTTCTTCCCTTTCATTAGCCGTCATAGTATTACTCAATTCGGCAGCCGAGCCAGGAATGGCAATTACCGTCAATGGATTAAAAGTCCAAGTTTGACCTTCAACGTGCACCCTGAGATCACCATCTGAGTAAACTTTAATAACTTTACCAGTTTTACCCAACACCTAAAATTATATTTATAAAAATAAATCAATGCAGATTATAATTTAATGTAAAAATTACATTTTTCATTATATCGATCCATTCCCCATGACCTTTCTGCAATTCTTTTACTTTGGCCATGTCGTCTGATATTCTTACAATGTCTCCAACAACAAAAGTATTAATCTGAAAATTTTGATTTTAAAAAACGACTTAAAATAATACTTTATCCTCATTTCATATACAACATACTTTCATTAAAGCTGCAGGATGAAAAGTCC
This sequence comes from Henia vesuviana, assembly GCA_034696185.1. NCBI lineage: Eukaryota > Metazoa > Arthropoda > Chilopoda > Geophilomorpha > Dignathodontidae > Henia > Henia vesuviana. Next base: position 12,430 of record JAQFZU010000593.1, on the reverse strand, counting down.
AGCGATTGTTGCAACCTTCATATTGCACTCGTATATCACCTCGTTCGGTAACTCGATGTACAGTCCCAATTTTTCCAACATACTAAGAAATGACGAAATCATATTAATTTAAAATATTTTATTTAGTTAATAAAACTAACTTCGGCCATTCGTGGATTCCACCCGCCATGACCTTCTTGCATTCCTTTCAACATTTCCAAATCCATTAATACTTTGACTTTATCTCCAACACTAAACGATGTGTGCTTGTACGTAACTGACCGTGCTGCTTGTTGTTCGACTATATCACCTAAGATGAGAGAAAAGTACGTTATTTACATTTTGTTAAATTAATTCAATTCCAATGCAAACCTAATGTTGGTAAGTGGTCTCTATAATAAAATCCACCAGAAGCTTCCTGCACATATTTTAAATCGACTTTGCCCTTATGACCTAAACGATACACATTTGTCGAACCCGAAGTCCAAGTCACATTCGCAACACTGCGTCCAGATTCGTTATCCCAACCGCGAATATCGATCACGCGACCTGTTTTGTTGTCTCCACCTTAATTAAAAAAACAATAATTTAATTGCACAACAATAATATTAATGTTTTTAACACTAACCATCTTGATTTCCCCAATCCCAGTCGGGACCTCGAACAACTTTGGCTCCTACAAAAATACCTTTAGCTTGGATTTTCAATGCTCCTGCTCTTATGTGCATTTCGACTCTAAATATATAGAAAACAACAAACAAAATTAATAAATGCAATCGACCTTAATATGATATGTTAAATATGAATGTAATATTAACCCCACTGACGATGCAGTTTCAATTCGTACAAACGGATGTGTAAGATCATGTTTGTCTGCCATGTAACAGTGTGTACATAAATCGAAATCGTAGCATCTCGAACATTTCCATCGAATTCCTGGGATTCCGTGCTTACGACAAGCATCACAGATAATATTTGGATGTTTAACACCTAAAAAAATAAAATTCCGTTATGAAAATAATAAGCAAACGCAATAACAAATCTTATATTTATTTTTTACAAATCGAAATAATTTTTAAAGGCATTGAATTGATTCTTATCTTATGTGGATGGGGTCTGTTTTGCTTTCGTACCTATTGGCGCATTATCAAAAATTCGGAGATCGTAAGCGCCTTGGTAGCCGACTCTGTAGTTCGTTCTGGAGCCGGAATCCCATTGAACGACAACAGTTTTGTCCGGGGATGTGGAACTGCCCGGTTTTCCAATCTCGACGACAGTGCCGACATGTCCTTCACCATCATCCTGATTGCCCCATTTCCAATCGGGTCCGCGGACAACTCGCAAACCAACTTCGATGTCTGCAGCCCGTTGCATCAGTTAATTCGTCATCTAAAATTGTAAAGGCAATGTTATAAAAAAATTAACTCATTCTCGTACATTAGAAATTAAGGCTGGATCACATGTACCTGTACAAACGGAAGTAGCTTAAAAACACAACGATGACGTCACAGACAGTGGCGAATAAAGCAACGAAACCGAAATCTGTTACATTAAATAAGTTTAATTTAAGAAAGCCAATCTTATTAGAAATAAATAAAGAAAAAATTTAAGAAATAGCCACTAGATTTTAAATGGCTTATTATTTTTAATTAAATTTTTTTTTTTAGCAATTAAAAAAATTATTAACGTAACTTTGAAAAAAATCAGTTCAATGACATTTGAATTCAAACAATCTTAAAAAAAAATGTTCCGTTTTCAATGGTTACAAAGAAATCAAAGCGCATAAAATAATTATTACGTTTTTTAAAAAAAAAATAACAAAGTCAATCGACATTGCAGGAAATGATCTTTCATTTTAATTTTTTAGGTGGAATGGAAAATTCTGCGCATGAGCAGATCAAAGTATGACTATTTCCCCTTTGTCATGTCGTCGTTGGGGGGGTGAGCCAAAGAAGGGAGGTATTTTGGTGTAAACCGCGCCATATTTCCATTGACAGATAGGTCATTTATGTCCAAAAAGTTATAAGACAGGTAGATCGTGCCAGCAGTAATGGAAACACCGACGAATCAAGCGGAAGCCGAATCTATACCAGGTTAGCCAAAAACTCATCTTAAAATTTCAGTGTTGTGATCTCGCCAACACTCTGTATACGAGCGGGTCGTGGCGTGCCTTACTGCATTCCATCCCAGCGCTCCATATCGAAATGGAGATATCGCTATAGTCCTAGCATCGATTTAACCACTATTGATGATTTTTCGATAATTTTCAAATTGTAGTGTTAATTGAAATGGTATAAATCGAAGAGTGCTTCCGTGTTTGAATTGCGGTGGCGCTAACCGGTCGGGCTCGGCACATGTATTTATTTTGAAGGGGATTTCCTGGGAATTCCCTCCGTCTACAGCGAATATATTGTCAATACTGATTATTAGTGAAGAATTTGAGTAATGGGAACTAGTTTTGATCCGGTAAAAATCAAGGGATCTTAAACTAACAAAGGAGCTGGGATATGTATCAAGATATGTATCAACTCATTAGCATATTAATGCATCGTATTTAGCCCTTTCGAAAACGAGGCTGCAAGACAAATCCAAGGTGCAGGTAGAAACTAAGAAAATGTTTTTTTTTTAATTTTAATTTTTTTTTTAAATCAAGGATTTTGGTTGGCATTTTTGGATAAAAAAATAATTAAAGTAAATTTTCGTGGCGTTGAATTTTTGGTTTTCATCTTTGCTTTGGGTCAAGTGAAATATTAATTTTAAAAAAATAATTTTTTTTAAAATCTAGTAATGGATGTTAAGATTTGTTGATATTGTTTTAAAAAATAAAATAATACGAAGCTACTTGAAAACGATAGAATAGCTTGAAGATGAATGTCGAGATGGAAGAATAGATTTAATTTTAAATTTTAAAACGTTTTTTTTAAACTGGAAAAATTAGTGATGAAAAGAAAGAATGAAGAGAGAAGAGAAAGAGATTTAAAATGAGTCTTTGTGTTTCTCCATTTTTCCTTTACTTCTGAAACCATTGATTTTTCTTGAGACCATAAATGTAATGGGAATAGCGTATTGTATGGCAACTGCTTGCCTCGAAAAATCAATGCTGAATTTAAAAGTGGGCAAGTCGTAGTGGATACTTAATTTTTTATGATTTCGTCCTATTTATCTATTAGAATATGGAATTTTTAGTTTTTTAAAATCAAAATATAACATTAAACTTGTTTTAACCAGAATATTTTAATAAGCGAGGAAAATGGTAAAAATAAAAATAAAAAATCCAAATGGCGATGAAAGAAAAGATCAATAAATTTTTCGATTTCATTTTTCTAATTTTTGATTGGTGCATTCAGTATGTGTAAAACGGGTATAGAATTTTTGATTAAAAATGAAAATTTTATATATTTATAAATCCTAATTGCAGAAGTGGGAGATGATGAAGAGCAAGATATTGAACAAGAAGAGGAAGGAGAGGATGAAATTTTAGAGGAACCAGCTGAAGAAGAAGATTTGCCACCACCTGAAGAAATAGAAACACCACCACCACTCGAAATTAAAAAGAAAGGAAAGAAACGTAAAGCTAAAGGTGAACCCGGTGAGAAAAAGAAAACGAGTAAGAAGAAGAAGAAACGGAAAATGATGGAAAGTGCTGGCGAGGTAATAAAATTTCTTTTGTAATTTAAATTTTATTTAAATTTAATTTATTTACAATTAAAGGAAAGCGATTCGTGTCTACTCGGTGACGATTTGGACAATGACAGTGATTATATAGCTGAATCAAAAAAGAAAAATAAACCAAAAGCTGAAAAAATTAAAAAGCAACCCCAAGTTGATAAAGTAAAATGTTTAAAGAATTATTTTAAATTTTTTTTAAATGAATTTTGAAATTAGGTACAGAAATCGAGTGATGAAATATGTGAAGAGTTAGGAGTACCTAATATCAATATAGAATATAGTGATACAGACTATTTAGATTTTGCTAACTATAAATTATTCAGTCAACACGTTCGACCGATTCTTGCCAAAGAATATCCGAAATTAACCATGTCTAAAATGATATCACTCCTAGCGGCGAAATGGAGGGAGTTTTTACAATCAAATCCACATACAGAAATTTTCGATCCTGATAATCCAAAATCAAAAAGTATAATTAAAATAATCGAAATTTGAAATTTATATTTAATCGATAACTTTTAATAGGTAAAAATAGAGGAAAAAAGTCAAAAACGAAAAAATCAGTTGCACCATTAAAAATAAAACTTGGTTCATTCGGAAAGCGGAAAAAAGGCAGTTCGGTATGTAATAGTTACACAAACCCTAGAGAAATTTAATTTCGTTTTTAATTTAATTTTTCAAAATTTATGTTTTTAATAGGAGGAAGATGAAAGCACGGATGATAAAAGCGATGCTGATTTTGAACTTGCATTGGAAGAGGCTAGTAACATGAGTGGACCATCTGACAAATCCAACTCTAGCAATGCAAAAAGAAAATCGAAACTTAAACGATCGAAAAAGAAAAAAACAAAAACGACTTCGAGTTTTCCTGGTTCGGATGGGGAAAATGATGGATATGAGGTATTACAAGCATTTAATAATAATATTACTTTTATAACATAAATTGCAATTATTAGACTGATCATCAAGACTATTGTGAAGTATGTCAGCAAGGAGGCGAAATTATTTTGTGTGATACTTGCCCAAGAGCCTACCATTTGGTTTGTTTAGATCCGGAGTTGGAAGAAGCTCCTGAGGGGAAATGGAGTTGTCCTCATTGTGTATGTAAAATTAATTTATTGAAATTATATTTAAAACGAATTTTATTGAAGGAGGGAGAAGGAATTCATGAGCAAGAAGAAGATGATCACATGGAATTTTGTCGCGTGTGTAAAGATGGAGGAGAGTTATTGTGCTGTGATAGCTGTCCATCTGCTTACCACACTCATTGTCTGAACCCACCACTCAAGGAAATTCCGGATGGCGAATGGCACTGCCCTAGATGTTCAGTGAGTTCGCAACAACCATTTGTATGGACACTTTGTTGAATTACTACACAAATCATGCATACTTTTTTTTGGATTGTTTTAGGCGGAACCTTTGAAAGGGAAAGTTTCGAAAATCCTCACCTGGCGATGGGCGCAGAACTATAAAGTGGAGGAGGAATCGAAGGAAGGTGAACCAGAAAATAAAGATGATATTCCGGCAGCTCAGCCATCAACAAGTAAAAAACCCCAACCGAAACCGCAGAGAGAATTCTTCGTCAAATGGCAAGATTTGTCGTATTGGCATTGCTCATGGATTTCAGAATTACAAGTTGGTTTTGCTGTTTTATTCGTTTTACAAATTATATTAATCGTTATTTCAGTTGGATGTCTTTCATCCAGCCATGTATCGTATGTACTGTCGTAAAACCGACATGGATGAGCCTCCACCATTGGATGACGGTAGTTTCGAGAAGGACACTGGCGAGATTGTTAAGAGGGCTAAAGGTGATGATCCGCACAATTTGGAAGATCGCTTTTATAAATACGGAATTCGACCCGAATGGCTGCAAGTCCACAGAGTCATTAACCACAAGTAATTGTTAATTTGTTTTACAAATATTTTACATAAGTGAAAATGTTTTTCTTTTTTAAAATAGGACTTTTAGGGATGGTCGTACACTTTATTTAGTGAAATGGCGTGATCTTCCGTACGATTTAGCGTCTTACGAAGAGGAAAATCCAGACATTCCAGATCTTAATCGACTTATCGACTTTTACCTCGAACTTAGGTTTGAAATTGATTTACGAATAATGACTAAGCAAATTTGAACTTTACCTTCATTTAGGGCTGTTGCTGAAACTAACGGAGTGAGCAAAAAGAAAAGGAGCGGCAAATTTAAAAAATCCAAGAGCAATCGTGAACCGACAGATGATGAAATCATAAGTCGACCGACGCCACCGCCTGAAAAGTCGCTCATTGATGTAAGATTTAACTTGTGTTGGTAAAATAGAAATTGATATTGAATTTGGGAATCGTTTAGACGAAGAAAAAATACGATCGACAGCCTGATTTTATCGATTTTACTGGAATGACTCTACATCCTTATCAATTAGAAGGTGTAAATTGGTTGCGATATTCGTGGTCGAATGGAACTGATACAATTCTTGCCGACGAAATGGGTTTAGGGAAAACTATTCAAACTATTGTATTTCTATATTCACTGTACAAAGAGGTATTGAATGAATTTTTCATTAAATACAACTTTTAATGTTTAAATACTATATTTTTAGGGCCACTGTCGAGGTCCTTTTATAGTTAGCGCACCTTTATCCACAATTATCAATTGGGAACGTGAATTTGAATTATGGGCACCGGATTTTTACGTTGTCACTTATGTCGGTGACAAGGACAGTCGAGCTGTCATCAGGTGTGATAAATTAGGTTTATTTATTTTAAGTTTAAGTAGTAAATTTTTGTTTTTTTTAATTTTGGGTAATAGAGAACATGAATTATCATTCGAAGAAGGTGCAGTTCGCGGTGGACCAAAAGCTTCACGATTGAGAGTTAGTTACAATTTGATACTTAAAAGAACTAAAATTTAAATTGAATGTGTTGAATTTTAGAAAGATGTGCCCGTCAAATTTCACGTACTTCTCACTTCATACGAATTAATTAGTATTGATGCTGCAACTTTGGCATCAGTCGACTGGGCTGTTTTAGTAGTCGATGAGGCTCATCGATTAAAAAATAGTCAGTCTAAGGTAAGAAATTGTTGCGATATTTTGAAAAAATTGTTAAATATTCTAATTATTTATTTAGTTCTTCCGAATTCTTAATACATACCGTATTGGTTATAAGCTTTTATTAACTGGAACACCGTTACAAAATAATTTAGAAGAATTATTTCACTTGCTCAATTTCATGAGTTCGGAGAGATTTTGGTAAATTTTGATTACATTTTGTATTGTAGAAATATAAAAATGTAAATTTTATATTTTAAAACAGTGATCTACAAGGATTTCAAAATGAATTCGCTGATCTAACTAAAGAGGAACAAGTCAAAAAGCTACACGATATGCTTGGACCTCATTTATTGCGGCGTCTTAAAGCCGATGTTTTAAAAGTAAATATTACTTAAACATCTGAAGTAAAAAAAAATTAATTTTTTTAATTTTTGCCAGAATATGCCTGCTAAAAGCGAATTTATTGTTCGTGTCGATTTGACTACCATGCAGAAGTACGAATTTAATAATAATAATTAATATTTTATCAAATTTAAATATTATATTTTGCAGAAAATATTATAAGTTTATCTTAACGAGAAATTTCGAGGCGCTCAACGCTAAAGGCGGTGGGCATCAGGTATCATTGCTGAACATTATGATGGATTTGAAGAAATGTTGTAACCACCCATATCTCTTCCCCGCTGCTGCACAGGTTAGACATGAAATGATTTTTTTGCTGTATAATATGATTTTTAAAAATGATAAAATCAATTTCTAGGAAGCACCAAAGTTGCCAAACGGCGCTTACGAAGGAAGTGCTTTAACCAAAGCCTGTGGGAAGCTCATTTTACTGCACAAGATGCTAAGGCAATTAAAGGAAACGGGTCATCGAGTCCTAATCTTTTCTCAAATGACTAAAATGCTAGATATTCTTGAGGATTTTCTAGAATCTGAAGCTTATAAGTACGAGCGAATTGATGGTGGCATTACTGGATCTCAACGTCAGGATGCTATCGATAGGTTTAATGGTAAATTGGATTGTAAAAAAAATATTAATTTGCATTTTAATAAATTTTATAATTTTTTTAGCTCCTGGAGCACCTCAATTTTGCTTTTTGTTGTCAACTAGAGCTGGTGGGTTGGGTATTAATCTGGCCACTGCTGACACCGTTGTTATTTATGATTCTGATTGGAATCCACACAACGACATTCAAGTGAGTTTTTTTTAATTTGAATATGTGTTGTTTATTTAAACGTTAATCTTTTATTTAGGCTTTCAGTAGAGCCCACAGAATCGGGCAAGCGAACAAAGTGATGATTTATCGCTTTGTCACTAGAGCATCGGTCGAGGAAAGAATTACACAAGTAAGTTATTATAAATAACATTAACGTTAAGATGAAATTTTATTCTAATCGTTTATGCTTTACCAATAGGTTGCCAAGAAAAAAATGATGTTGACCCACTTAGTAGTAAGGCCGGGTATGGGTGGACGTGCAGGTACAATGTCTAAGCAAGAACTGGATGATATTCTTCGTTTCGGAACAGAGGAGCTCTTCAAAGACGACGATGGAAAGGGTAAAGGTAAAAATGGAACCGTGCAGATAAACTCTCTACATTATTAATTTAAATCAGTAGAATTATTTTAAGTTTTATTTTTAAATTTTTTGCAGGTTGAAACGTAATAAGGAATGTCACTGGAATGGTAAAATCACCACTTTGGTTTAGTATCCTGTGCTGCAGCAGTACGAAACAATCTTTGTTATGATATGAAAAAAAATTGGGGTTGGTTTAGTTTTGTGAAAACCGTAAAATCTATTAGAATAGATTTTGATCGGTTGGGAAGAAGGGAAAACTTAATTTTGGCTTTGGTCTAAATACCTTATGCCACATATTAATGTACTTTACCAGTGCGTGATATTTTATTTTATCTACGTTAGAACTATTTAGATCGAGATTACAACGTGACATTCCCTATTGAATAACGATCAATATAATACCGTCGTTATTATAAAAGTGATCTTTTCATATTCACAGAGGAGGAAATGATTCACTATGACGATCGAGCAATTGTAGATTTGCTTGATCGTAGCAAAGAGGGCATAGAACAAAAGGAATTATGGGCAAATGAATATTTGAGCTCATTTAAGGTTGCAAGTTATGCCACTAAAGAAGCTGAAGAGGTGATGTTTATTGTTCTCTTATTGGGAAATCGTTCTAGATAATCTTCTCTTATTTTCTAAATTTAGGAAGAGCCAGAAACGGAAATATTGAAACAGGAAGCCGAAAACACTGATCCTGCATATTGGGAAAAACTTCTTCGTCATCATTACGAACAGCAACAAGAAGATCTTGCCAGATCCCTCGGAAAAGGAAAAAGAGTTCGAAAACAAGTGAACTATAATGATGCAATGGGTGGTCAGGAGGACACGAATTGGCAGGACAATCTGTCGGATTACAACTCTGATTTCTCTGTACCTACTGGTACCTGTGACAATTTAGATATTTGCTAATTTTTTTTGTGAGATTTTGAATGGAATTATAATTTTTAGATGATGACGAAGAAGATGATGATTTCGAAGAGAGAAACGAAGGAAATGGTAATTTTTAAAAATCTCAAAAAAATTCAAAATTTGTATTTTAAATTGCTCTTAATTGATATTCAGAACGTAGAGGACGGAAACGTGGGTCCGGAATGGGAAATGAAAAGGATAAACCATTGCCGCCCCTCCTGGCACGAGTTGGAGGCAACATTGAGGTAATTTCAATTTGCCACATGATGAAAATCTTACTCATTTGAATTTGTCTATCAACATGAAGCGTGAAACAGTACTCATTGCTTTAATAATGGTAGACAAACATAAATTGGTAAAAAATACGAATAGGAAACTGAGTTAGAAGTTAGACTCGTTTTTAAAGGCATTACCATACATTTGTATTTATGAAAACATTCATTGTCTGATGGCATTTAATGCTTAATTGATATTGTATTTTGAGTTGGTTGTTGTTGTTAATGTTTATTTATTTTTGTTTAGGTGTTAGGTTTTAATGCGCGTCAGCGCAAGGCTTTCTTGAATGCAATTATGCGATATGGCATGCCTCCACAAGATGCCTTCAATTCACAATGGTAAGTCAAAACAAATTGTAGAAATATAGTTGTTAATTGTATCGTTGAAAATTAGGCTTGTACGAGACCTGAGAGGAAAGTCTGAGAAGAATTTTCGAGCATACGTATCTCTTTTCATGCGCCATTTGTGCGAGCCTGGTGCAGATAATGCAGAAACGTTCGCTGATGGTGTTCCGCGAGAAGGTTTATCGCGGCAGCATGTTCTTACTCGAATTGGTGTTATGTCTCTCATACGAAAAAAAGTGAATTCCGTTTGAAAGTTAAAAAAAAACTAAATTTTATAATTGTGATTCTTGTAATTTAGGTTCAGGAATTCGAAGCCATTAATGGTACTCACAGCATGCCATTGGATGAAGTGTCAGTGGAGGTGAAGGCCGAAGTCAAGATGGCCACACCAGCCAGCTCGGCAGCTGCCTCTGCGGCTCCTAGTCCATTGCCCGTGAAGGATGAGGGCGACAAAGATAAAGATGAAAAGGAAAAAGAGAAAGATAAAGATAAGGTAAAATTAATTTTTTTTTTCTTTACGGAGTTGATGAAGAATGAAATCGTATTATTTATTCTTAATAGGAAAAAGAAAACGAAAGTGATTCACCAGCGAATAAACCGGACTCCGAAGTAAAAGAAACTCCGGAGAAGGAGAAAGAAAAAGAAAAGGATAAAGACGAATCAGTACCAGAGAAGATGGAAACTGATTTAGAATTGGAAAATAAAAGCGAAAAAGAAAAGACTGAAGTTGAAGAAAAGGAAAAAGAAAAGTCTGAGGATAAATCATCGGAGTCATCAAATAAAGATGAATCTATCTCAGACGAAAAAGAAACAGAGAAAAAGAGCGAAACCAGTGAAAAAGCGCAAGAAGAGAATCCCGAAATTGGTTCGTTTCGATATTTTAAATGGATGTTTAGATAAGAAATCGATTTTTTTTACTTTTTTATAGAATCTTCATCTACGACTCCCGACGAGGAAGGAAAAACAAAATCAACGGAATGTAATGCCGAAATCAAAGAAGAGAAAAAAGACGAGAAAGAATCGAAGGATAAGGAAAAGGCTGGAAAAAGAAAATTTATGTTTAATATCGCTGACGGGGGTTTTACAGAACTTCATACATTATGGCAAAACGAGGAAAGAGCTGCTGTACCTGGGCGTGAATACGAAATTTGGCACAGGCGACATGATTATTGGTTGCTTGCTGGAATAGTAACGTATCCTTTTAAACAAAACAACAAAAAATACAATAAAATAGTACAAAATCCCCTTAACTGAAATTTAGGCACGGCTATGGTCGCTGGCAGGACATACAGAACGATCCACGATTTGCTATTATTAATGAACCTTTTAAGATGGATGTGGGCAAAGGGAATTTCTTAGAAATAAAGAACAAATTTTTAGCTCGACGTTTTAAAGTAACGAAATATATTTTTCTATAATTAATTAATTAAACTATAATTAATTTTATTTTTTAGTTATTGGAACAGGCGCTAGTTATCGAGGAACAATTGCGACGTGCTGCCTACTTAAACCTGACTCAAGACCCTAATCACCCTGCCATGGCTTTGAATGCTCGGTAAACGATATTTAGTTATTAAAATATAATGAAATAACTAAAATCGATATTTCTTTTTAGGTTTGCTGAGGTTGAGTGCCTGGCTGAATCGCATCAACATTTATCGAAAGAGTCATTGGCGGGAAACAAGCCAGCCAATGCTGTCCTTCATAAAGGTATTTAACCCTTTATCATAGTTTAAGATCAAAAACTTAATTGGATGTGTTTTATTCAAGTTTTGAATCAACTCGAAGAGTTGTTAAGCGACATGAAGTCAGATGTTAGTCGGCTGCCAGCAACGCTGTCCCGTATCCCGCCAGTGGCACAACGGTTGCAGATGTCAGAACGCAGCATTCTGAGCCGATTAGCCAATCAGGCTCCTCAGCAGAACGCGTCTCAGCACCCTCCATCACAAGGTCAGCCTTTTTTAACACCTGGTGTGACACCGGGAAATTTGTGGAAGTGGATCATGTAGAGTACGATTTGTAACATTTTTTTTTCTACATTTGGGTTCACAAGATTGGAGTTGATTATGATTAAAGAGGGAATGAAAGCATCGACTTAAAAGTTTAAAAGCAAAGTATCGGGCGATTAAGAATGATTTGACCAGGTAAGAAATTAGATTTAAGAAGAATTTTTTTTTTTGTTGTTGAGAGAGGATGCCGGCTTCTTTAGAATATTCAACTCGTTAACTTGTGGATGTAATGACATCTAGTATTTAAGAAATCTTAAATGTTTCATATTTGGAGTACAACTTTGATATTTTGTGAAAAATAACTTTTCAAATGAAGACAAAAAAAATAACACGTGTAAATTTTTTTCATTATAAACCGTGTTTTTTATTTTAATTTTTAATTTTTATTATTTTTATTTTTTAAATAGTTAAATGTAGATGCACATGAATTTGACAAATTTTTGACTTTTTTTTTTCTTCTTAAAAGTTTGTATTTCCTGTAGATTGTGTTGTTGAAGGCAATAAATATTGTTAGAATTGTCCAATGAAATTCGGTAATCGCATCATTATTTTTTTGTTTACATAGTCAAATTGTACATAATAAAAATGAAAATGGGTATCGTAAAAACAG
>JAQFZU010000592.1:0-22700 GCA_034696185.1 Henia vesuviana | reverse complement strand
GAGTTTAATAGTATTGAATTTCGGTTTTCTAAAAAAGTAAAAAAAAAACAATAACTTCATAGATTTATTTTTTTTGAATAAATTGAGTTATTGTGAACTTGAGAATGTTCACTTTTTTAGGCATAATCAATTAACAGACCTCAACACAGAAGTTTTTGACTTACGGAATTTAAGATATTTATATTTGCAAGACAACAAAATCTCCAAATTGGAACCAGAAATATCACAACTGACCCTCTTGGAATTCCTGGTAAGTAAGAATTGTCAAATTTTTATACAAAATGTTATTGATAATAAAATATTTCAGGATATTTCTCAAAATTATTTAGAATCAATTCCATCTGAATTTTGCTATTTAAGACGTTTGATTCGCTGCAATTTTGCTGAAAATAGAATTTCGACGTTACCTGATGAAATAGGAAGACTTGAATGTAATTATTATGTAATAATCCGAACTAAGTGAATTGTAATATCCTTTTTTTTATTATACAGCATTGCAGATTCTAGATTTAACCCACAACTATCTCATTTTCCTACCTCACAAATTAGGTGAGCTTCGTAACTTGGAACAACTTTCCATCCGAAGAAACCAACTCGTATCTTTCCCATCGCTATTTCTTTGTGGCAACTTAAAGGTAGTGGATAGTGCCGTCTTTACACTAGAATGACTGAAAAATCGGTCTTCCTAGAATGACTGAAACTGGTCAAAATGACCGATAGTAATAAAATAATTAAATGTTGGCATTAAAGGTTTTTAATCAAAATCACAGAGCAAGCCAACAATTAAGCAGATTAACAAGCGTAGCTATTAACCAATGTGAGACTACATTATTCTAAGTAAAAAATAGAGTATTAAAAAATTCTAATTCATAGACCATGTTTTGCAAAAGATAGTAGGTATTTATAAAATGTGAAAACATCAAACTCGATGTCTTAAGTATTTTATTTAGGAATTATTGATTATATATTACTACAGAGTTGTTAGGATACATAAATATATTAACGAGATTTATAGATTTTTTTTGTTAAGTTTTGTTTGTTAGTTTTACTGTAATTCAGTTGTTCTGGTCATTTTGACCAGTTTCAGTTACTATTTGATTTTCTCTTTAAATAAAAAAACTGCCATTTTAATACTAATGACAGTTGTATAACTTCGTGATTAGTCGGAAAAAATGTTGACCCAAATCACTATACTTTAATGGGTATAGAGATTCGAAATGCATCAACTGGTCAAAATGACCAGTCCTGTTTTTTTAGTATTAAATGTAAGGGTTTACAGGGCCTCACGTTTCTAGGGGCTTCATGCTGGTTTGCTGCCATACTGTTCATAAAACATCTCTTGGCAGAGTGGATAATTAGTTGGTCTTTTGCTGGAAAGGCTTGGGATTTAAATCTGTGTAGAGACTTTCCAGTACATTCTTCTGGGTGGGTAGGGTTGTATAGGGTCCCAGTGCATTAGTTGAAGTTCGTAACTTGGAAAAACTTTCCGACGAACGAAACCAGTTTGTGGCAACTTATAAGTACTGCATAGGGCCCAGTGCAATGCTTTGCCCAGGCTTACAGTATTGTTAAGACGGTCCAGGTAGTGGATGTAAAATTTTATTTCAATTAATACCAGAAATTTTCATTTTTAATTGGCAGGAACTTCATTTAGGTGGCAATTCAATTTCTGACGTAGCAAAAGAAAAGTTTTTTCCACTCAGTGGATTACGCGTATTGGAATTAAGGGAAAACAGACTTATTAATATACCTGATGAGATATCATTTCTATCAAGCTTGGTTCGCTTGGATTTGTCATCTAATTCACTGGAAGAGTATTAAATTTATTAAGAATAATAGTTTTAAAATATATTTAATAGATAAATGTTTAAGTCTTCCAGATACACTCGGTTTAATGACAAATCTAAAAGCACTTTCTGTAGATGGTAATCCATTGGACCACATTCAAAAGAAACTCATTTTGGTATTATTTTGTTTATAATAATTTTAGGAACATTTAATGTGTATTTATTTAGGAATTTTCTTGGTATATTAATTATTCATTTTATAATCTAGCAACGTGGAACAGAGGAAATCTTAGATTACCTTCGTACTAGAATTGATTCACGAAATAATGTTGTCAAAGCGAAGTATGAAGCACATAACTTAATGGATAGTAACAATACAAACACCATCAGCAGAGATATAAATATGTGTTCAGCACTTACTATTGAAGACAAGCATATGCTGCAATACAATAAAACCTTAAATTTCTGGTATATTTCAAAATACATTAATATGTATTGTGACCGGGGGTACACGGATCAGGCACGGTCCCCAATCCACGCACTATCAACCAGGTGCACGAATAAATAACTAACACGGACGCATGGTTACAGGGTTCAGGGCATTTGTCGTCCAGCTGACCCTCACCATTTTCTCGTGCCCGACACACTGAAGGATTGCCAACCTTACGCCCGAGGCCTATTATCCTTGGATGTGGAGCTATAATTCATCACCTGGCCACACGGAGGTGTTGCCATCATCGGTCGGCGATCCCAACTACTCTCCATCAGGTCCCTGCTCTCTCTTTCTCCTCACTTCCGACCTCGTCAGCAGCTTGAACGGTTCTCTCCTGCTCACTCAAAGGGATCGCCACCGAGTCCCATTGGTTGTAGGTCCTCTGCCTTCTGGGCATTGGGGAACCCATGTGACCCACGTGACCACTAGTCACAGTATAAAATATGTTTAGAGATTATATAAAAAAAATTAGACAATAGAACCTATAAATATAAAATATAAATTACAATTATTTAATTAACTGTGAAAGTTCATAAATTAAATTAATTTTAGTCGTCGTCATGCCAAAGATATTCCTGAAGAAGTCTTTTCCTGCGCAATGCCATGTAGAATTCATACAATGAGATTGAGTTGTAATCGGCTAACTGAAGTTCCACTTCGGTGTGTAAAAAAATATTTTACAATATTAAATAATTTCGTGATTCAACTAATTACATTTCGTTTATAGACTCAAAGACTTTTTACACCTTATAAATGAAATCGATCTCAGTTTCAATTTGCTTCCTGAATTACCATCATTTTTAGGATATGCGACACACTTAAGAATTCTAGATGTACAAGACAATCAACTTTTTACTCTCCCTAATGAAATTGGATTATTGAAACATTTGCAAAAGCTGAACATCAGCAAGAACAAGTAATGTTTGACATAAGTTGTAGATGAAGTAATTATTATTATAATTTGTAGGTTTTATCAAATTCCTGATATTATTTACGAAATGCCTTGGTTAGAGATCTTATTTGCAGGCAATAATATGATTTCAGAACTTAATGCAGAAGGGTTACTTCGTCTGATAGAATTGCAAGTTCTTGATGTCAGTAACAACTGCATCAAATCTGTGCCATACAAGTTAGGATACATGACGCAGCTAAAGTTAGTATAATACCATATTAATAAATCTAAAAGTGATAGTTTTTTTAATGCTATTTCGATTTCAACTTTTGCTGAGTGTTTCATTTTAGAAGGCTCCAGATATCGGGTAATCCTTTCAGACAACCTCGGCCAAATATTTTAGCTAGAGGTACAGCTTATGTAATGGATTGGCTTCGTGATCGTGTTCCAATCCAAACGAAAGAAAACTAAAAGCGATAATTCTGTCTTATATTTATCGTGTGTAAATAATAAACTATGATTTTTTGAAATTAGTTTATCCTGTTTAATGCGGTTAGGTTTCCCAAATTGCTTATCTTATACAACCATTAACCAAGTAACATATTGTACATTATTATTAAAATGCAACCTTACTATTGCTATAAGGAGGCAACATCTTATATTTCTCCCTTTTAGACGCACAACTGTGAAACAATTAAGAAAACGAAATAAACCACATATATACTTGTAACATATTTGTCGAAATATTTAAATAAATACAGAATTAATAAACAAATTCAAATAAACTGCACTGTAAACATAAATGTCTAATATTTGCTTTAGACACTACAATGTAAATTTAAAAGCCTATTTTTTAGGCTTTTTATGTACTGTAGCCGTTTCTGCATTAGTAATCATTAATTTTCCTTATATTCTGTAATTTACTATATAGTTTTATTAATTAAAGTGAGGAAAAAAAAGTTAGAGATTTTTGTTTAGGGGAGGAAAGAACGAGAGGGGCAGTCATTTGAAAAAGATCCAAAACCACTGGTCTCGTGTTTAGAGGACTTTTTTGCACGATAAAGACTCCCAGAGAGGCAAAATTTCTAGGTTGTAGGGCTCATTGGACTCCACGTGTCATTGGAGTTTAACTGCCCAGCAGAAATATGGCCAATGTTAAATAACCCTGCGTGAACGCAAGCAGGAAAAACCAACCAACCAACCATGTCATTGCAACACTTGCCCATCACAAAATTTTAGTTAACTACAATCTCCAAATAAACTTAATATCTAAAATGTCAAAAACAACTTTTAATTTGCAGTTAACAATATCCTTAAATTAACAAAAATAAATTGGATTTTTATAGAAGTATCAAAATAATTTATAAAATTTTCGTTTTATGGGGAATGTGGAATTTAGTTAATGAACAATTTTCAACTAATTGGATAAATTGGAAAAACAATTGGCAACTTGAAGAAAAAGCAAATAACAAATTAAAAAACAAAACTTAAAAAATAAAATTCTAATAATCCAAATACAATCACATCTAACTGAAAAATAAAAATTATAAAATCCTGAATTTTGATTGTTAGTTTTTAATCTTTAAATTGAACTCTAAAGATTATAAAAGTTGACACTGGGTATCGTTCCGGTAGGCAGAAGAATTGCCAGTGACATCATAGCCGAAGGTCCGCCTAATTTCTGCAACGATCGGGAACAATACCATAAAAACCATATAAATTTTTACAAAATAAAGTTTTGCGTACAAAATAATATGCGTTTAATAAGTAATTAATCTTAATGTTGCAGTAATTAAATACTGATTTATTAAAATCTAGAAAAGCGATTTTTATTTTTTGCCACCAGATGCCAATCTATGTATTTGTATCCGTTTCCGTTCATTACTCGGATCATTGGCTACCAAATCCAAACTGCAGCGTGATTTTTACATTGTATCCCTCCTAATCAACCACTTTCTAATACTCATTTGAAAAGATATCGACACCATTCATCTACCAAAGCAGGTAAAATAATTCAAAGAACATCAACATCAAATTAGATTCATTAATTTTATTTTTAAATTTTTTCAGGCTGCTCAAAATCCTATTTAGTAATTATGCACGAGGATGTATTTTCAACTCTTATCCGCGAATGAAGTTTCAATAATGCACAAAAGTAACGATTACTTAAAAATCAACAAAAACTGCGAATTGGTTATAAACAGCAACGGAAAATACAAAAACTCGGTCGAAAAACAACTAAGCCATCGATTCCCGCCTCTAGTTAATCGAAAACTAAAGCCAAAATTTGGTTTCCATCTCCTACATAGACTTAATGACCAGCAGTGGCTTATTGAACAAATGAGCGGCACAGAATACCGACCAAATCAGATTTAATAATTTTATATTTATGAATGTGCAGCGGAAAATAGCGAGAAGGACTAACGTTCTATAACCAAACAGTTTACTTCTGATTTCATCTTTGCGACAAATTTATATGC
This sequence comes from Henia vesuviana, assembly GCA_034696185.1. Lineage (NCBI taxonomy): Eukaryota > Metazoa > Arthropoda > Chilopoda > Geophilomorpha > Dignathodontidae > Henia > Henia vesuviana. The sequence continues at coordinate 17,048 of JAQFZU010000592.1, read as the reverse complement.
CTAAAAATGCTTAAAATCAAATGAAAATGGCAGTTTATTAGATCGCATAACATGTGGATCTAATTGACCAATCTTTAATTGTTCCATATGAATTGCAGCTTCTCTATTTCCTTTTTTATTATTGTTTTCATATGTAAATTTTGTTTCCTATGAATTTATTCTTTTTGCTTTTATGTTTTGAGAATTTGAAAATTCAATTTTTTCAAATTCTAATTCTCTTTTATGGTCATTGCAAATATGTCTTCATTTATATTTGATTTATTTTGTAGATTCTTCTTTTTTCCATTTTTAATCTTCTATTTGAAATATCATTGATATTATTATTTGGTTTTTAATATGTGCTGTATTCTGACAGTTCTAGTATTGTTTTCAATGGTGTTGCACTTTCTATATATGGTGTAATAACAAGCCTTGCTGTATGTCCACAGTAAAAGGTTAGTGTAAAAGGTATACTACCATTTTTTAATTCATCATTTGCAATTACTTCTAATATTGTGGTCTTCTGATGCAACTTAACAACTGCTTGCTCCTTGTATGTCGACCATTCTATTTGGTGTAAGTGTAATTCTACAGTACTTTCTGTGCCAAGTTTAAAGTTCAAGTTCTAGCCTTCATATGCCCTCCCGTGTAGTAAGCCTATTTCATTCTTTGTGCACTATTAAAATATTAGGCTTAAGGCATAATCCATAAGGAAAGTAAAAAAGTCTACACTGATGGAATGCCAGATCGAGAGTGATTTATGCTCTCGATCATTGCCGTGACAATCTCTTGGGAACAATCTCCAGGGTGGTTGCTCCTTGTTGACAGCAATATGACCTGTTAGTCATTTGTTTTCCTGTGGTGTAGACCCAAATACACTCTCTCCCTCTCTTCTTTATTTTTGATACAGAAATCACCCATACCACCTTACTGCCAACAGGGGGGAACCATCAGCTCCAAAAACCCATGTTGTCACGACCTCTTTATTTTCTCAGTACATTACAAATTTATTTTTTGGGTTACAATATATTTACCTTATATATCTAAAATTTAAAATCTTCCATTCACATACTACTCTCTCTGCACCCCTCGCTCTTTCTCTCTCCTGTAGGTTGGGTCATAAATGTGTCCACCTTGTTTTTTTACTCTACAATGCTGGGCTTTGATCGGTGGTAATCTGGGCCTTCTTCCTGCCTTGGCCTGGCAACCTGCTTTTGGGGGGGGGGGGGTTTCTTTTTTTCCCGGGCGTTTTCTTTGGGAATTTTTGTTCTAATTTTCGGGTTACATTGTGGATAGCATATCGTTTTTCTCTCTCTTTGACGACACTCAAATTGGCTCTGTGCAGCACTGTTGTGCTCTGCTGTAACAGCCAGTGCTGTTGCGGCAGCTGCTTATAAAGCAGCCAGTGATGTTGCGGTGGGTGCTTATAAGGCAGCCGGTGCTGCTGTGGCTGCTGGCAAATCAGCAGCAGCGTGTTCTGCTGCTGCGGCCGGTGCAGCTGCGGCAGCTGCTGATAATTAGAAAGTCTTTTCCATTCTGCAAGTTATCTTCTGTCTTTAGGTGTCTGTCTTGAGATGTGGATCTTCAGTCTGTTTGAGTTTTGATTTTTGGGTCTTAAGTGACCCTTAATGTATCTAGGGCCCTATTAAGCAACCAGTATGCCAAGGTTGTGTCTAAGAGAAAAAGGACTCACTTTTCCTAGGTGGAACATTGGCCTGTTCCATTTTCATGAGGGCTCACCAATTTTAAAAAAAAAAAAATATTTAAATTTCTAGTGAGTCACAATTATTTTTGCAATAATATAAAAATAATCATGATATTCCAAACCCAGATCTTTATCTGTGCCTGGTCAACTGTCTATCAATCTTCCCATTGCTTTATAGGCCTACTGTTTTGCATTTTATTGCAGAATTCCAGTTTATGTTGAGGTAAAGACCTATGCTACTAAAATTGAAAAAATGTTAATAAAAAAATAAGAAAAAATATCACATATAACAAGAAAAGAAAGAAAAGTATTATTCTGTACCCTCTCGATCTGGGCATTGTTAATGTAAGTATTCCATTTTACAAAGAAAAAACAAAAAATTTTAAAGAAATTATTTCCATATTATTACTCACAGTACCTATACTCCAAAGCAAAATAGAGAAAAGCGAGATTAAAAGGCGATCAAATGGAACAGTCCCTGTTCGGGTGTCATTTATTGCATTCTTTGGGCAATATTAAAGTATTTGGTTTAAGGCATAATCTATAAGGAAAGTAAAAGACGTCTACATTGATTGAATGCCAGATCGAGAGTGATTTATGCTCTGGATCGTTGCCGTGACAATATCCTGGGAAAAGACGGCGGGTGCCCCCTGTTGACAGCAATATGACCTATTAGTCATTTGTTTTCTGCGGTACAGGCCCAAATACACCACAAAGCCATTAAGAGACCTCTTGATGGGGGAAACAATAGGCATCTACTGGTTATTTTTTTCTTCATCTTTTTCTAATTCTTTTTTTTTCTTTGGGGGCAAAACCTCTAAGTCCTGGTCTCCTTGTGGCACCCTCTGGTAACTCACTTCAGTTAGGCCAACAGGATTTTCCGATAACCTTTTTTTTCTTTCCTAATTCTTCCTTTTTCTTTGCTGATGATGGGTTCTGGGATCCCAGTTGTTCTTTCTTATTTGGTCTTCTTTGGTTTTGCCACAGCCTTCTTGCTGCATGGCATTGCTGTGTTTTTCCTAATTCCCATCTTGGCACATGATCGTGTTTAATGTTTGATTGGTGACAGGTTATTTATGGCCATTGCACCTGCTGTCAACTTTAAACAACAATTGACTACCACCATGCCTGGAAGTTTGTCAATGGGCTCTTTGTTGGTGGTAATAGTTGATTGGAACAATAAGCCATATCACTACCACCATCTTGTTGGTGGTATCAACAAACCTCTGGTTTTCTTTTTTCCCCTTTCCTAATTCTTTCTTTTTTCTTTTTTTTTGCTTTGATGGGTTCTGGTGTCCTGGCTTTTATTTTCATTTGGGATATTTTTTTTTTGTTTTGATTGTGCCGCTATGTTTTCTTGCCGCACGGCATTGCTGGATCTTCCGTAGTTCCCATCTAGGCATGTTGCATATGATCTTTGTTGCCGCTTGCAACATTATGCTTAATACCTGCTTTCTTACTTTGGTTTTCATCTTCGTATGTTGCGTATGGCCAGATGAGCAAAACTTCTAATTCCTAGTTTATTCATGGCAACCTCTGGAAGTTCATCATGAAGAACCTTCTGGTTACAATTTTTTTCACATTTTCTTATTCTTTCTTATACTTTTTTCTTACTGATGAATGGTTCTAGTGTTTTGGTTTTCATTTTATTGCTTTTTTTAAGTTCTTTTTTGTTTTCAGGGGGGCAAAACTTCCATGCCTTAGCTTTCATGTGGTCTTTCTGTTAGTATATCATCAAGGGGCTTTTTAGTGATAGAACCAATAGGGCCTCCTGTAATCTTTTTCTTCTTTCCTAATTCTTCCGTTTTCATTGTACTGGGATTCTGGTTTTTCATTTTGTTTGTTTTTTTGGGTCATTCTTTTTCTGTTTTGTTTAATTTTGGTTTTGCTGCGGTATCTTCTTGCTGCATGGCAATGCTGGGTTCTCCCTGGTATTCATCTAGGCACGTCGCATATGATCTTATAAGGAAGTACTATGGACCACTCCCCCTCAGATTTGCATAATTTTAAAGAAATAAATCGATTAATACTTAGCAAAAACAGTGCCCAAATCTAAGGACCCACTTCAAGTAAAAAAAATTCTTTCCTATAGGAAAAAAGTTTGATTTTTTCCTATGGAAAAAAGTGCATTATTAGGCTATAAGAGTAACAATAGTAATTCTTTTTACTCGAAGTGGGTCCTTAGATTTGGGCATTGTTTTAGTTAAGTATTAATTGATTTATTTCTTTAAAATTATGCAAATCTGAGGGGGAGAGGTCCGTAGTACTTCCTTGTTAGTTGTTGCTTGCGATGTTAAGCACAATAACTACCTAAATACCGTTAAACTTTTAAAAAAATTGGTGTAAAGGTGTTCAAATAAAGGCAAAACTTCCGAGCTTGGGCTTCTTTATGGTGCCTCCTGGTAATATTGGTGAGGTCAACAAGATCTTCATGATGTTCATGATGTTCATGATGATGTTGTTCATGATGTTCATGATGATGTTCTTCATGATGTTCATGATGTTCATGATGTTGTTGACGCTTTTTTCTTTCTGTTCTGTTTTCCTTGCCAATGGTTCTGGGGTCCCAGTTGTTTTTTGTTTTGTTTAAGGTTTTGTTCTTCCTAGGTTGGGATGAATGATAAGGGATGGATTTCACTGCCGTGCTGGCATGTTGGGCCCACAAATGGCAAGTAAGAAGGCGAAAGTAATGGACTGGAGTCTCACTAGTTCCTTCCTTATACCACATGGCTTTGACTAGATTGGGCCTGTTTCCGATCTTGGCTTTTGACTGGTTGTACATTGGATTGCTTTAAGTAATGGATTGTTTCTAGTAATACTATATGCATCTTTTATTTTGATTATTTTGTACACCATCAAGAAGCTCTTTGGTGATAGAACCAAATAGGACCTCTGATAATCTTTTTCTTCTCTTTTCCTAATTCTTTTTTTTCTTTAACTTTGGTTTTTCATTTAATTTGGTTTTTTGGTTTTTTTTTTTTTGCTTTGTTTTGTTTTGGTTTTGCCGCGATATTTTCTTGCCGCACGGCATCGCTGGGTTTTCTCTGGTTCTCATCTTGGCACCTGACTATTTAAAATGGATTGTGATAAAGAAATGGACTGTGTTAGATTATGTTTGTGCCTGTTAAGAGCACACTCAACTGTAACAGGATGGGTGACACAAGCGGGTTAGTGCTACGCAAGCAGAAAGAGGGGGGACTTATGTTGGTTGAAGAGCTATGCCATTAGTCTCTGACAAGCTCCTGCTTAGTGCAGGGGTGCTTTTCTTTGTCCAAATAGCTTTGAGCAAGATGCACAAAGCTTAGTACCAAAGGTCCTAAACTAAGATATGAGGAAGTTAGTAAAGAGCTACAACCTGATTGAGATCAAAATTGCAACTGATTTTATTGTCCTTTGCCTCTTACAAAGAAAACTCTCAAGAATAGCTCATGCCAACAATACCAGCATAAGCAGAACAGCTTGTGCAAACAATCTAAAGAACAGCTTGTGCAAACAATCTAAAGAACAGCTTGTGCAAACAATCTAAAGAACAGCTTGTGCCAACAATAAGCATGAAAAGAACAGCTCATGCCAACAATCAACAGAGCTAAAAAGGCTTAACTTAGGCATAACAATTGGGCCAGTCACATTGTTAATATTAAGCTCAAATATAAACAAGGACAAAATTAATAAATGCCAATTAGTTGGCTTAATTATTAATTGAAATTAATTATTAACAAACATTAACAATTTAAGATTTAAACTGCATAAATACAGTTTTGGAAAAACACAATACCAGTCACATGACATTTAGTAACCGGGCCTACTTTTACCGCTATATAGCCTCTGTTTATATTTCCACCTCTATGGGAAAATAGACACTTTTTAAGGGGCAGCGTTTAGGCTGGCCCTTAATACTTTACTAATTTCATAAATTTACGGAAAAAACCTGTAGCTATTTTCCCGTAAATACATGGCTAGCCACAGTATATTTTTTATACAGAAGCAAATTTTTGATTTCTTTCATTTTGAAAAGATGAATGTTGATTTGTTATTGCAGTCTTTTGCAAATTGGACATTGCAGCTTCAAATACTTTCTTTCTTGTAGACTGTGTTTGTTTTTTAACTTATAGTTCTGTTTTTTTTGGTTAGGATCTTAATTTTCTCTTTACTAAATTTATGACATTTTTAAAGTGTTTTAGGAAGATAGCCATATGACTAACCTTTCGACGGTGGTGGTATTAGCCAGAACTCTGGAATTATTATGTAGACTGAAAACATCGGAGGTGCCAGATATGTTACACAGATGATGTCATCTCGAATAAAGGAACAAATATAACCGAAACTGAATTATCTGGACACTTGGAACATTGACGGTGCCAGTGGTTTAGTGGTTAGCATGCTCGCTTCCAGACCCAAAGTAAGCAGGTTTAATTCTTGGCATATATTGGTGGTTTTTTGTGTGAGGAAAAACCAAGTGACACTTCTTTGGAAAGGACTCAATGCTGTGGGTTCCATGTTTTGAAGATTTTCCTTGCACGATAAAGACCTTTTTAGTGCCAAAATTTTCAGGTGGAGAACTCACTTCCTGGCATTGGTGTTTAATCGCATAGAAGAAATATGGTCGACGTTAAATAACCTGCTTGGTTTCTAGGGAAAACCAACCAACCAACATGGGGCACTGTTTCATGTGCCTGACTGATGATCGCTGCATTTTTTTCAGAGCCAATAACTAAATAAAAGTTATTTTAAAATCTTAAATTAAACGTTGTATTAGGTTTTATATATACCTACTGCATATCGAGGTCTGAATGAATGAAAAATTCATATGTTTAGTTTATTTGCTGTAATAAGCAAGAAATGCTGAATTTACATGAAATAATTAATCTACAGTTATGAAACTTGATAGGGATACATAATAAATTCTTATCTAATACATAGTTTTATACACTTTGAAAAAAATGGATGTATAAGAATACGTATTAAGTGTAAAGTATGTTTTATGGGGAACTCTATTTAAGGTGTAAATTGTTACACTTTTATGAAAGGTGTTAATTAACGTTCACCTCATTTAATGGTGTTAACTTTTTATAATTTGTGTTATTTAACTTCTTTAAAAATGTGTTAAGATACTACTTTTGAGTGTGATTTTACACCTTTAAAAAAGTGTTAAACTGTTTAAAAGTGTTCGACCTTACTTTTTTTTGTGTTTGACTTCACATTTAAAAAGTGTTAGAAAATTAATTTTGTATAATTTTAACACCTCTTATACCATTAAAATCATAGGTGTATATTTATTTCTTTAAAATGTCAACATATAATTGAATAATTTTTCTATGACTGTTTTAGTTGAAATATCTATATTTATTTAAGATTTATTTAATAAATTACATAGTTTTAAAACTTAAGGAGGAAGTTTATTTTCCAGTTATAAATGTTGATCTAAAACTATGAATAGATTTAAGTTTTTTTCTGGATATTTGATTCTAAATATTTAAAAACATGCACATAATCCACAAATTTTTTCTTTGAAAGTCCTGGCTTCCTCATGGTGCTGCCTGATAACTCACCTTGGTGAGGCCAACAGGATCATCTGGTAATCTTTTCTTTCTTTCCTAATTCCTTCTTTTTCCTTTTTCTTGCTGATGATGGGTTCTGGGTTCCCAGTTCTTTTTCATTTAGTTTTTTTTGGTTTGTTTTTATTCCGTTTTGTTTCACTTCAGTTTGGCTACGGTGTCTTCTTGCCGCATGGCATTGCTTGGTTATCTGTTTCTCATCTCGGCCATCATAGCTGCCTGGCTCTGACCTTAAACAACAAACCACCACCATCATCACTGTAAACAAAAACAATTAATTTTAATATAAAAATTATTACTTTACATTCTATTATATACCTTTGTTATATCTACAATTGTGGTAATATCCTCATTAAAAGCTTAGAACTGTTGATTAAAGTTAAATCTGTAATAAAAAAGTAATTAGATTAACATATATTGAAAAATACTATCAGTTTTATCTTCTCTTACAGTCAGTAAATCTATTGCTAAATTATATTTTAGGCCAATATTTTCCTTAATATTTAAGACCCCATCTGTAGAAATCTGCAAAAAACTAAAATAAAAAATGAAAATTAACACTTAATAATTAATAATAATTAATAATATTATACCTCTACATCATAATGCAGAAATGGACAATCAGTTACTGGAAATTCTAAAACCTTTAGCCTCATTAGCAAGCTATATGAAAATTGCAGCTTTTTTTTATTAAAGTTAAAGGAATATGATGCATAGTACAATGCAACAAATATTTTTGAAAACACTGGAATTTCTGCTAGTATCATTTGGTGCATTTCTGATAACTATTGTCAGATCTGATTGTCTGCACTGTTTACTAGAAACAAGCAGAACATTTTCTGCTGACCAATTTCTTATCTATTTGAGCTAACGATTTCTCTGCAGAATACTGTTTGTATAGTTTAGTAGAAATATGCAAAAGTTTTTCTGCTGAACAATTTTGTATATATTTTAGCTAACTAAATACCTCTGCAGATTTCTATTTGCATAGTTTAGGTAGAAATATGCATAAGTTTTTTTGCTGAACAATTTTGTATATAATTGAGCTGAATAAATTTCTCTGCAGAATACTGTTTGCATGGTTTAGAAGAAACATGCAGAAGTTTTTTTACTAAACAATTTTGCATATATTTGAGCTTACTAAAATTCTCTGCAGACAATTGCTTACACAGTTCAGCAGAAGTCTGCAGAATTATATTTGCAGCATTTTTTCTGCTAAAAATCACGAAGAAATTTTTCTGCATGCATAATTTTGTGCAGAATTCTGCAAATCTGTTTCACTGGGTATTTATATATATGTTGTATATCAATAGAAAGTAGAACAATTGTATAAGGTTTATTATTACAAATGTACAGAGTGTATATTGTTGGATATAAAAGAATACATTCATTCATACGTGAAGTCAACCAATGTGCATGTCATTTTCTCTTCACATTCATTCCATAATATAGAACATGTCCGAATAGAAATAGAACAGCGATGATTCTGCAAGAAGACAGAACATTGGCGTCGCGAACAGGATGTAAATAATGTGAACCAAAGGATTAAGGCCTGTATAAAAACAAAATTCGAAAATTTGAAAATTTTACTCTCTTCTTTTTCCTTTTACATTACATGGAAAATTGAGAAATACAAAGTATGGCAAATGGAATGGATTAAAATTCGAATAATATATGTCTATAAAAAAGAGATGAAAAAGATTATTACGACCAGTCAAATAAACAGGAATTTGGACAAATTTAATGAAATTCGTCGTCATGATAATTAAAAAGAAAATTTACATGCTAGAGATGTGGATAATAAAAACAGAAAGATCATAAACGAATATACAAGCGGCGAATGATTGAAAGAAAAATGGCAAATACAGTATTGATAGGATCATTGTCGGAATTCACAGGAAAAACATATGAAGAGTGGATTCTATATAAAGAGAGGTTTGTGGAATTTTGCGTATTGAATGATATACCGGAAGATAAGAAAAGGGCATTACTACTTACAACAGTAGGTACTGAGACTTATAATTTGGCTCATCGATTGGTATATCCTGAAAAATTATCTGTAAAAACCGCTGAACAGATTTTCGATGTGATTAATAACCATTTACAACCTACAGCCCAACCCTTTTTGTATAAACACAAATTGGGATCAAGGATGCAAAAGAATGGAGAAACAGTTATGGAATTTATTGCCGTACTACGTGGGTTAGCTGAACAATGTGGATACAATACTGATGCTGAGATACAGGAAGCCATTTTGAATCAATTAGTTCGTGGTATTAATAAAAATAATGTTAGAAAAAAACTTCTTATAGAAAAGCAGTTAACATTGGCAAGGGCTATTGATATTGTAACAGCGGATGAAGCTGCATCATTAACAGTGGGATACATAATAAATGCCAATGAGGGAGCTGATAGTAATAACCAACTCGAACGAGCAGATGTGTTGTCCACTGCAATTGAGAATCAGTATATGCCAAGGAGGGATTCAACTGGACCCCCGAGAGGATGGAGAGGTGGATTCTGGCGCCCTCGATGGCAACGGGGGAGATCTGGGACTAGATATCAAGGAAACCAATTGGGCGGTTACGGTACAACTTCGGGAGCCCCAGTAGGAATTAGGTGTTTTTACTGTGGGGGACCCCATTATGTTAGAAACTGCCCAAATCGACCTCGTGATGAGAGGGAGGAAATTGATTCGACATCACAAGCACGAAATTCACCACGGAATACACCACGGTTTAACAGAGGAAATTTCCGTGGCAGAGGAAACCAAGGCAGGACAGCATTTAGACAAGCAACAGTCCCAGTTAGTGTAGTAGAAACTCAAAATATTACAAAGGAGACAGATGGGTTTGATGCTACTCTATTTCATATAGAAGCAGGAGTAAACCCTAATCCACCCATCACGGTACCTGTCACAATAAATGGGGGAAGATATAATCTACAACTAGATACGGGGTCACAGATATCATTGATAACATATGAAATGTATTTAGAGATAATGAGAGAACAATATGAGCTTGACATGGTACCTACAATAAAGAAAGCTGAATTTCCAGTGAGAGCATATCAAGGAATACCAATATCAACCCGGGGAGTAGTGGACTTGACAATGACTATTGGACAAATACAAGCACCACTAATCGTAGCAGTAGTCGTTGGACCTGGACCTAGCTTACTTGGCAGAGATGCTATTGAGAAATTTGGTCTATTAAAGTTGTTAAAGGTAGCCAAGTATCCGTTTCAAAAACAAAATACATTACTAGAAATAAATTATGCGGACATTAATAGTAAGTTGGAGGCATTGCTGAAAGAATACGAGGCGGTGTTTCAAGTGGGTTTGGGTAAATACCGAGGACCACCAATAGATTTGAAAGTTCGACATGATATTCAACCCAAGTTTTTTAGGCCTCGTCCAATACCCTTCGCCCTACGAGACAAGGTGGATCAAGAGATCCAAAAGTTAATTCAACAAAATGTATTTACCCCAATTAAGTTTAGTGATTGGGCTACACCATTGGTAATCGTGCACAAACCTGATGGCAGTTTGAGGTTATGCGGCGATTACCGATCAACAGTGAATATGGCAATTCAACCTGACCCATACCCACTACCAAGAATGGCCGAATTATTTGGACAAATGGCTGGAATGAAATACTTCACTAAACTGGATGTGAAGCAAGCATACCAACAAATCCCTCTAACCCATCGTGCATCTCGAATTGTAGCAGTCAACACACATCGCGGTCTTATGGCTGTAAATCGCTTACCGTTTGGAACGGTGCCTTCAGCCGGACTCATTCAGAGGATCATTGATTCGCTGCTGGCAGACATTCCAGGTGTCATCACGTATCAGGACAACATTTTGATTATGTCTAAGGATGTGGAGACACATCTAAAAATTCTTAGGGAAGTTCTAAAACGATTAAATAATGCAGGGATATGTTTGAATCGCGCAAAATGCGGTTTATGCGGCAAGAAGTGACATACCTTGGACATATTATTACAGCACAAGGAATTAAACCGACTCCTGAGAAAGTTCAAGCAGTCACCAACATGCCACGACCAAACAATACTACTCAATTAAAATCATTTCTAGGTTTAGTCAACTTCTATGCCCAATTTGTTAAAAATCTGGCAACTACAGCAGAACCTTTATATAAGTTGTTGCATGAGGATCAGATATGGCAGTGGAAAGAGGAGCAAGATGACTCATTCACACAAATTAAGAAAATGGTGGTATCCGCTCCAATATTAACGTTCTACGATCTTCATCAACCTCTTATAGTAGTCGCAGATGCATCCCCAGTGGGATTGGGTGCAGTCTTAGCTCACATGGATGATAAAAGCAGGGAACAACCAGTTATGTTTGCCTCAAAGGTGTTATCACCAACGGAGAGAAATTACGCGCAAATAGATAGAGAAGCAGCAGCCTTGATATTCGCACTGAAGAAATTTCACTCATACATCGCTGGGAGAAAGTTTGTGCTCTATACGGATCATAAACCGTTATTACGGATTTTTGGGAAGAGCAAACCTATTCCGAACATTATTTCCCCCAGGATGTTGAGGTGGACCTTGATAGCTAACTCTTATGACTTTGAACTCAAACATCGCCCAGGACAGGAAATATCAAATGCGGATGCACTAAGCCGACTACCATGTGAAGATGATACATGCATAGAGAGCAGTGTTTATACATTTATGACAGAATTGGAAGAGGAAGGAATTGTTACCGTAAATCAATTGAAGGAAGAAACGGCTGCTGACTCAACAATTTCAAAGGTTATAGAATTAATAAGAACTGGTAACGAGATTAATAAAAAACAAAATAATTTAAGTCAATATAAGCAGTGATATGATAAGCAGTAAATGTTGTAGATGATATACTATTTTGGGGACAGAGTAATAATACCAGAGAACCTAAGAGAGCGAATCTTAGTGATTCTGCATGAGGGACATCCGGGTATAATAGCAATGAAGTTGAGGGCGCGAGCCCATGTATGGTGGCCGGGCCTATCCCAAGACATAGAGCAATACGTCGCTACTTGTCAAACCTGTCAGAGGACTCGTCCCTCACCGCCACAAAGAGATTTTATGAGTTGGCCCAAAGCAACACAACCATGGGAAAGAGTGCATGTAGATTTCCTGGGACCAATAGAAAGAAAAATGATATTTTTAGCTGTGGACGCATATAGTGGTTGGGTAGATGCTCAAATATGTGAAAGTGCAACTTCAGAATGTGTACAACATGCAATTAGACAAATGATAGCGGTCCATAGATTTCCCCTTGTTATAGTATCAGATAATGCAACATGTTTTACGGCCGAAACCACACGGATGTTTATGAGAAGGAATAACATACAACATATTTTCGCGCCCCCATATCACCCACAATCGAACGGGTTAGCGGAAAGAACGGTCCGTAGTTTCAAGGAACAATTAAAAAAAAGAACTCAGGGGACATTACAGATTCGAGTCTTGAGGATTTTATATTATATGCGAAATATACAACGAAGCAAAGATAATAAATCACCAGCAGAACTGTTATTCATTAAAACCCTAAGAGTACCACTTGACCGTTTAAAATCAACAAAGAGATGGAAACTACAAAGTATAGAGGGGATAAGAGAATTTAAGGTGAACGATACCATATGGTACCGCACGTATCAAGTAGATAAGCCATGGCTTCCAGGTACAATTAAGGAAAGACAAGGTCAAGTTATATATCAAATAAAAGGGGAACAGGGAGAAATAGTAGGAGCTAGACATGTTGGACAATTGAGAAGGCGAATGACAAATAAAAATCCCTCTCACCCTGATACTAATCTCCGCCGCCCTTCACTGAGCACAAAACACCCCAACCACCATAGTGGAGAGAGAAGGGAACATAAGTAAATCTCAAGAGGAAAATATAGATACTGAAAAACAAAGACATGATCATGTTAAAGAACCGCAGAGACAACATGTGCCACCAATTACTATGATATTACGATCTCATAGACAAATAACCAATCATGTTATACCTAACGCGAACACTACACCAGATAAACAAAGAGAGCAGTCGACAACTCACACAACTCTGGCAGAATTCTTTACACCGCTAATACAGAGGGTGATGAGGCAAGTGACCCCTGCAAGTGCTACCGCAGGACCTTCTGGGATAACCTCAAGAAACCAACTTAGAGAAGCGTTTAATGACTCATCATTGACCAGTAGTGAAGATGAGTTAAATGAGGTAGAGGAGGTAATACCGGTGACAGAGGAACAAGGACCTACAATTATGAATGAAGGACCGGTACCAGTATTGGGATAACTCAAAGATAGTTCGAATGAAAATCAGGAACTCCCAAGACGTAGAAGAGGCCGTCCGCCTAAGAGGAAGAAGTGATTAAATGCAAGCAAAAGTTTTGAAGCATACGTAAAGCATATGTAAACAAATTATGAATGTATATTGGCAATTTAAGTTTGGGGGGATGTTGTATATCAATAGAAAGTAGAACAATTGTATAAGGTTTATTATTACAAATGTACAGAGTGTATATTGTTGGATATAAAAGAATACATTCATTCATACGTGAAGTCAACCAATGTGCATGTCATTTTCTCTTCACATTCATTCCATAATATAGAACATGTCCGAATAGAAATAGAACAGCGATGATTCTGCAAGAAGACAGAACAATATAATAACATTTCATAATTTGTTAAATATAAAAAATTTTATATGAAAGTTAAGTATGCAGTGCAAGTATGATAAAGCTTTCCACATTAGCTGCTAAAATATTAAAAAATTTAATGTTTAGGTGCTTAGTAATACAACTGCTTGTGCACTGCTTTTGACAAAATATGAAGAGGGAAAACGTCTTGTGGAATTCATACAAATCATGAATAAATTCTTTGATTGCATGAACACTTGAAGTCTCAATGAAGGCATATGCAAGAGAAATGAAAATTTGATGCCATTTACAACTTGTGAAGATCATAGATTGCAGGTATGTGAATATATTTATTGCATTACAAAATCAAAAGGAAAGTATAATAATGTTTATTATCCAATCTAAGTGGCTACAAAACGATTTTCTGACTTACTTGGATGATTGGGAGAAAGCAGTTAAACAACGTGAAGGATGTTTTTCAAAGGCACAATGAGAAAAAATGCTTTTAAGCAGAAAAACAATGCTAGTATTGTGTATGACAGGTTTATCTACAATATGGAGTTTATTCAACAAGAAAAACCATTGTGGATTAATGTTATGTATTGTGTTCTAGCCAAATCTATGGTTGAAATGATAAAATTCCTTCTCCAAAAGGAAGCACCATTTGTACTCACACACAAATTTAATCAAGACAGCCTAGAATTACATTTTGGAAAACAACGATCAGGGGCTGGAGTTCAGAAAAATCTCAATGTGAAAACTTATGGAATCAATAACAAGAAAGTTGAGTTTATTGAGAATTGTCATTTCAGTAGAGAAATTTTGAATATTACAGCAGGTAATGTTACTGATTTGTAGCTACATTGGAAATTATTTAACAAGAAAACGCTTAACATGAAAAATTGGTTAACATAAAATAATATTCTGGTGAGACCTTTTTGTACACTTTTCTTAACACAAAATTATTTTCCACAAAAAAATTATTCTGTTTCCATGGTTTTGTGTTAAACAATTTTCACTGTATAGGAAAAAAATTTCAGTAAAGAAATAAATGGCAATTCTAGTAATTTAAGGTTTAATAATGTTTATTAGGCAACACTGAAAAAAATAGAAAAATAAAGATGAAATTAATAGATTAATCTGAAAAGTGGATATTACAAATGATATATTTTATCAAAAATCTTTTGTTACTCTTGGTTTTCTTTATCCTTCAACTGGCTGCATAAACTTTTTGTTACATGTGATTTCTTTTTGGTAGAGTAATGTTTTTCCAAAACTTCCATGCCCTAGCCTTTATGTGGTCCCCCTGCTAGTACACCATCAAGGGGCTCCTTGGTGGTCGAACTAAATAGGGCCTCTGGTAATCTTTCTCTTCTACTTTCCTAATTTTCTCTTTTTCCTTTTCCTTGCCAATGTTGGGTGCTGCGGTCCTGGTTTTTCATTTCAGTTGGTTTTTTTTTTGGTTGTTTTTTTTTGCTTTGTTTCATTTTGGTTTTTGCCGCGGTGTTTTCTTGCTGCACGGTATTGC
Source organism: Henia vesuviana (assembly GCA_034696185.1). Lineage (NCBI taxonomy): Eukaryota > Metazoa > Arthropoda > Chilopoda > Geophilomorpha > Dignathodontidae > Henia > Henia vesuviana. The sequence goes on along the minus strand of JAQFZU010000592.1, from coordinate 1,622 downwards.
TGGGTTCTCCCTGGTATCCATTTAGGCATGTCGCGTATGGCCTTAGTAGCCGCTGGTGACATTAAGCAACATACCTACCTAGCTACCTACCTATTCTTCTTTTTGTTTAATTATTCTTTTGAGTGTAAATCATCACTCGCAATAAAATTTTTTGTTTAAAACAAAATCTTTATTTTTTAGTTTTTTCAAATTTTCAGAAAAAAAAGTCTTACAAATAAAAAGTTTTAAATGTGGCAATGTACTAAACAAATCATGATCTACAACTTTGCAATTGACCTTTTTTGCATAGCATTGTTATTTTAAAAGTTACGAGTTGCAAAACAATGATGCAACAATGTCACATGAATGTAACATGTTCCATTGAATTCCTTACTTTTCATTTACTTAAATACATAAGATAATATTTTTTTATATTCACATGATTGTGAAATAATTTACTGGTAGGTGTTTGGCCGGACACCCTGTATTTATTTTAATAGAAGTGGGTTTTTATTATTAAGTATTATAATAAATTGTTCATTCATTCGCAAAGTGTTCTGTTTCCGCTTGATGGTTATTTTCATCAGGTTATTATTTGTTTCACTCTCAACAATTGAAACAGTAATAATTAATTTGGATAGTTTTCTTAGTAACTTAAGAAAGATAAAAATCGGCTGACAATATTAGCACAGAATAATTCACAGAAGCGACACTTACTACGTCACCCATTGAAATTAGTATACTGGAAATTTTATGTGGTTGACTACAGCATCTCTTGCGGTCGTACTGGAGAAACATTTTAAATGGCCATTTTTAAATGGAGAGGAATGTATTTCATCGTCCATAGATGAATGTCGCGTATGGCCGTCGTAGCCGCTGGCGACATAAAACCCAATACCTACCTACCTACGTCCATAGATGATGAAAAAGAAGGCACATTAACGTGCAACAATAGCAATTTTTAACAATGCTAGGATTTTTGGAATGTTTGGTATGTTGCAAAGATTCATTGTGTTTTCAATTTATATGAATTTTATTTAATTTCAGATGAATATAAGCACAAATTAAGTAGGCATTAAAATGGATATTAACAATTGCAGATTGCACAGGTAAAAATAACTTATTATAATACATTGAAATTATGTGTTATTTTGCAGAATTTTCTACTTTTATCTTTAGAAGCTCGCATTGTTATGGATTTTTTTTCAAAGTAGAATAAATTTTAATTTTAAATAGTAATTGCATAGTGGAAGTGGTAACATCCTTACATTTTATTGGATATTTAATAGACTTTCCTTTAACTACATTCATTAATTTTTCCATTATGTTACTTTGTGACAAAATTGAAGTTATCGTTAAAAAATTTTTCACACAATAAAATAAATTCAAATAGAGATTCTGATGGTAATTTCAATGAATGAAAATCACTGCTACCACTTTAATATGCTTTCCAAAATGTAAGTAGATTGTCAATTTTGTTCTCTTATGTTCTCTTATGTTCAAGGGGGGGGGGGGCAAAACTTCCATGCCCTAGCCTCCTCATGGCGTCTCCTGGGAGTTCACCATCAAGGGGCTCCTTGGTGGTGGAACCAATAGGGCCTCTGGTAATCTTTTTGTTCCTTTCCTAATTTTTCCTTTTTCCT
>JAQFZU010000591.1:0-22716 GCA_034696185.1 Henia vesuviana | reverse complement strand
CAATCCTATATCAACACGGGTAGTGAAAGGCGACTACTGCCCTGGACAGTGAGAGACACATCCTCTTAGGTGTCGATGATTACTGTTCCCGGGTATAAGAGGCTGCCACTTTTGTATTTTCAGTTAACCTAGGTTATTTCATGCGATCGCACGAAATTGATTCAAGTTAAGGAACGAAAGATATTTCTCTCGCTCACGAGGAACTGTTTGACGACGAACCAGAAGTCGGTTCAAGCCGCTGCGTGAATTGTACAAGTGATGTCTTGAGATGTTTAAAATAATGCGATCTCATTATCTTACATCTCCAGAATCACTCAAATGTCTAATAATGTTGTATTCCATATCCGACCACGTGTTCTATAGTGTCCCTGATGCATAACCGCGTGTTTTTTGTAGATAAGTAGTTTTAGCCATTCGGCCTTGTTGCTAGTTTAACGTTAACGTTGCGTACTTCTGCGCTTGCCTTGTTGTCTTAGTATCTTGCTGTAGTTTGATTGGAAGTTTAGTTTAGCTTAGTGTTGTGTTAGTTTAGCAAAGGAGTTTTGTATATCTCCATATCCTGTTTCTCACTGTATTTTAGTGATAGTGATCAGAACCTGTCTTGTTGTATTAAAAGTGTAAATATTAAGTGTTAATGTTAAATGTAATTGTTAATTGGTTACTTTGGCTGATTAATAAATCCTGTCATGTTTTGAGAAAAGATAAATACGAAGTCAGATAATTTCTAGTAATTGATTTTAACCGGGTTTTAGTAAATAAACGGACTTGGGATAAAATCACTGTCACAAGTGGTGTCTGCAACAGGATGTTTAGAATTTAGAACTTTAGTTTTTTTTGTTGTTCAGAAACAACCTCTAGTTCCGAGTTTTGGAATGGTTGAATTGAATTTATTTTTGTATTTGATTTAATCACATGAGTGTGTTGAGCATCAGGCGTGCAGTATTTGTGCGAATGGCGTTGCTGCAGTCAGGTTTGCGCGTGTGGGCGGAACCCGGCGCACGAGACGTCGTAGAAATAGAACATAAGAATTAAAATGTCCACGGCGCCTCGTGGATTGTGAAATGTAATTTAATAAGTACATTAAAATTGCATTGAACCCAATCCCAAGGGCATACGTACTATGCCTTAGTGGACCGCCAAAATTGCGCGAGTGTATACGGACGCTGCTCCGCACCCTCAATGAAATTCCTCGGATTTTGTCAGTTAGTTTCTTTCAGTTTGAGTTGGTAAAAAATATTTTTTGCCAACAAGTTAGTTTAGCACTTGAAATTGTTGGGGTTAAGTTTTGCACCTGTTCAAAGGTCAGGTTTAATCTCAGGAATTCCGAGTGACGCGTTCAGTCAGATTTAGTTCGGGAACCCGGGTCAAAGTTCCCCATTTATTGTTCTTTTCCATAGGAGGTCCTAACCCACTTGAAAGTCTAACTTCAATCTAGAAGGACGACCACCCAGCCGTTCCTTCAAGCAACTTGTCCGACTTCCAAAACTAACTTTTGCATTGGTATTTTCGATTATCACTGTACTCAATCAGTGGTTGTGTTACTAATTGTGTTTTAATTTTACTTTCTTGATTTCTCTACGTATTGAATCTCGATTCAATACCCTCTTGTACGGTGAACAAAGAAATCTCTCTGTTCTCCACGTGTTTCCGCACTGATTTGCGATCGCAACTGTAGTGTTGAAATAAAATAAAGGTTCTTTTAGATTTCGTTTAGAGAATTACGATCGTTAATTGTGCTATTTATTTTGATTAAATTTTTAGTTTGATTTTTCTTTATTAAAATGAATAACGATCCCGATGCCGTTCAACCAGTGAACGAAGGAGAATGCGAAATAGAGATTGTGACTACTCCACGACGAGTGGGGAACCAGTTCCGTGGTCGAGGCCAACGTGGTTCGCCACATTATGCACACTTCGAACGGAATTGGCAAGATCCCGAGCTGATGCAAAGGATTGACGATCACAATCCTATAGGTGTAAGATTCGATAATAGAAGAGATCGAGACCATCGGAATCCGAATGGAGACCGACCTCGATTTGACTTCTATGCTCATCCGAATCCGGGTAATTATCGACAGTACCACTGGTCAAGCCCCACGAGGTTATTTCCGAATAACCCAGTTCCGAACCCTTTGACTTCGTCTTCGACGGTACCCCTGAGTTCTCACGGGCCGTCGGAAACAGCGCCTAATCCGAATCCGAGCGGATTTACGGATTTTGCTGATGTCGACCCTAGAATTGAATCCAGTTCAAATGATCAAGTACCTGCTGCTAAAAAGACGTCTACTCTTTTCCAATCGGACGGAGTCCCGTCTACTCGTTCGGTTACCAATCCGGATGGAACAGTAACGTACTTTGACTCGTTCGAAGAGCAGTTGCAGCATTCTTTGATCATGCAGAGGAACCAGAATTCGAACCAGAATTTGAACCAGAACGGTAGTCATTCCAATTCCAACCGGAACAGCGAGGTAACCAGTCGTATTACGTATAAGACTGGCGAAGTACCTATGTTCAAAGGTAGAGGAGATCAAGAAGAGTGTGAAGAATTTCTAAAAGCGTTGAAAACAGCAGCTGAAGTACAAGGAGACTCGTATGATAATTTGTTGAAGACCTGCATGCCCGCATTTCTGATGGGACTCACAGAAAGGTGGTATAAAAGTTTATATTCACAGATAAAGACGTGGGCTGAGTTCAAAGAGATGTTTTGAACCTGATTCCATCACAGCGCTGTAGCTAGCCAAGTAGCCTTCAACCACCTTAAGCAACAAGAGAATGAGACATTCTTCGAATATGTAGAACGATGCATTTTTTTCCATAGAAAAAAAGTTTGATTTTTTCCTATGGGAAAAAATGCATTATTAAGCTATAAAAGTAACAATATTAATTTCGTTTACTTGAAGTGGGTCCTAAGATTTGGGCATTGTTTTAGTTAGGTAATAATTGATTTATTTTTTTAAAATTATGCAAATCTGAGGGGGAGAGGTCCGTAGTACTTCCTTGTAAGGAGGAATCAGAACCCCCAGAATCAGCAGCACCAGAATTGAAAAATACCTTTAATCTAAAGAAGGATAAGACGTTGTCTACGATCTATCTAAGCATAGAATCCAGTGTCAAACCGCTCCTAAGCACATTCACCAAACCGATAGCTGCCTGGGAGACAGAAAGAGATGAATGAAACTAGGGAAGATCCAGCCTTTAATAAATATAATGCTGGTACTAGTTACAATCCACTTTCCAACCGTCCTCAAAGGCCCTGGTGGGAAGACTCGCCACCGAGTTTTTCACCAACAGATTACAGACATCGGAGTCCATGGCCATTTACCTGGCCAGACTAGAGGAAACAGTAGAAAGATTGCGGGCCGCGGGTTGCAACATATCGAAAATAATAGTTGCCTACAAGATTATCTCCAGCGTATCAGAGAATTTTAGTGGGCTCGTATAGAGCTTGTACCAGCTTTCCGATGTAGACTTCACACCGGAGGGTGTAAAGTTGTCTCTAATGTCTGAGGACACACGTCAACGAGAGGCAGGCTAAGTTAATGGTCAAACCACTACTCAAAATCTTCTGACCAAGACAACATCAAATTTGCCCACAGCCTTAGTCATGAGAAATGGGACGAACAGGAATAATCAGAAGCAACAAGGAGATTTGTCACAAGTGGTATGTTTCAATTGCGGACAAAAAGGACACTACGCAAGAAATTGTCTGCGAAAGAAAACAAATGCTCAAAGACAAGAGCCACCACAACAGACGTTTTGAACGAGATTTTGAACCAAACAGATGGCGCCCCAAGGGGAGACCACACAACGGTCGACAAAGAAGAGCGAACCAGTGCACAATAGACAGTGCAGATGAGAGCCATGAAAGCATTTTTGATGGGTGGTCCTTCGATGGTGATGAACCGGACCGACCACAAGCTATGGCCACTTGAGGTGACCGTTAGTTTTTGTTGGACAGTGGGGCCACTCGCCACTTTGCGTGTGATGAAGACTTGTTCACCAACATCACACTAGTGGACAAGAAGGTCAAACTGGGTAAAGCATGCAAAGATTAAACGTGGTCCTTTCAGACAGCAAGAAAGAATAAGGACAAGTCGTATACTCAAGCTGGTACACATGGACTTGTGGGGACCAAGTCCAGTAACTAGTAGGGGAAGAAATAGATATTTCTTAATCATCATAGACGACTTCTCAAGATGTACGGAGGTCTTTCCCATCAGAAATAAATCAGATGTATTGAGTTGTCTCAAGATTTACATCCAAAGGGTGGAGAGACAAACTGGACAACGCTTGAGAAGAGCACATTCAGATAATGGACTTGAAGTTTGTAATTTTGCAGTAAAAGATTTTTTACGTTCATTGGGAGTTCATCACACCAAGACGAACACTTACATCCCCGAGATGAACGAAATAGCAAAAAGATTTAATGGTTACGGAGTCGACAGCATCAGAACCCTATTGTTGACATCGAAGTTGGGGAAGGGATTTTGGGCCGAGGCCCTACAGTCCTACTTTTATGTCAAAAATAGGCTACCAAATGCTGTGGATCCGGGAACAACTGCATATGAGAGATGGATAGGTAGAAGACCTAATTTGGAACATCTACGTATTTTTGGTTGCCTTGCGTATTTTCACGTACCCCAAGTACACCGGGACAAATTGGAACCCAAAGGACGACCGGGTATAATGGTCAGGTATGCGTTGGACACAAAACGGTATAGAATTTTGGGCTGTACATCTAACAAGATTATCGAACTCAAGCACATCAAATTTGACAAGTCCAAGATAGGACAAATTTGTAAAGAGATTTCGAATCGAGATGAGCATTTCATGATAACCGAGGAAGATGAAGAAGTAGAACAATGCCTACCGATCAATAAAATTGCCAAGGAATGGTGAAGGAAGGAAGTTCTAAAACAAACCGGAAGTAGAGTGGATGTATACTACTACTATGGAGACAACACATCGAGACATAGAAGTATAAAAGATATTGAACAAACATGTTAGAGACTGAGCATTCCATGCGAGCCAAGAGATTTCAGCTTTACGCCTTCATTACGACACAGATGTCCTACGACATCAAGTAATTTACTACCATTACCAGAGTCACCTGAACAATCGGAAGAAGCGGATATAGCATGTTTTGTAATCATATCACAGAGGTATAAAGAGGTGATAGAGTCGGAACAAGCTGATGAATGGAAATTGGCGATTCTCGACGAGCTAGGAAGCATGGAATCGAGAAAAGTTTGGACAGCAGTACATCAACCTCAAGGGATTAAGATCTTAACTAACAAGTGGGTTTCTGCGTTAAAAACTTATGTTGATAGGACCATCAAGAGGTACAAGGCATGACTGGTCGCTCATGGACTTAAGCAAAGACCAGGAAGTGACTATAATGAAACGTTTTCACCAGTAGTAGAGTTTGATTTAGTGAAGATATTTTTTGCACTTTTGGTTTCAAGAAAGAAATGGGTACACTAACAGTGGGATGTCAAGTGTGCCTACCTGTATGGTACAATTGATAAGGAGATATATATGGAATGGCCAATGGCGACAAAATTGGTCTGCTCGGCAGGAATGTAGAGACAAAGCCGATGGTCTTGGCTCCTTACCCCCCTCAGGGTGATGCCTCACAGTCTCTTTTGTCTCCCCGTTAGGGTTAGGAGTGAGGCCAAGGTCAAAGCGGTCAATTTCCACCAGATGTGAGCGACGATGAAGTCGCAATATTATCGTGACCCCAATAATAATATAAATATTATTTTGAGATCACGACACGTTACTTTCAGTTTACTAACAATTTTGTATTGAGTGGTTTAATATTAACATTAGAATAATGTTAATATTAAACCACTCAATACAAAACATTAGCTGCATTCACTGTCCCTTCGATTTGTCCGATTTTTACGATTTTCACAAAATCGGATTCTAAAAACCCGGAAATGACATCATTTTGAAGAAATCGGTTTTTAGAAAAACCGATTTCTGAAAATCCACGTGTTTGGCCGATTTCTCGGATTTTCACAACCGATTTGTGGTTTTCATTCAGCCATTTTGCTTGTTTTGATTTAAGTAATTACTGAGCATGCGCAAAGCATGTTCAAATAGGCACAAAATCGGATTTTTATGACAACAAATCGAGTCGTTCAATGAGAAAATCGGATTTCAATTTGTGTAAAAATCAAACAAATCGGATTTTTACAAATCAAAAAATGAGTGAATGCAGCTATTGTTATTTCCATTATAAATTCCCAATTAATCCAAAATAATTATAATAATTAATAACATTAAATAAAAACCTTTTAGTAACACATAAAAAAATAAACAAAACTGCACACAAAGATATTCAATTTTATAATAGCTGCATTCAAAGCATAAAATTCCCTCTTAGTTAAGTTATTTTTTACTTTTAGTGACTTTTAGAATTTGCTGAAAGTTATTTTTTCATGAACACTTGTTTAGAAAAAACATTATAAAATGCAGTTTTAAGAGTTTGCGCATATGCTACTGATAGCAAAGGTCAAAAAAGGAAAAGGATAAGTCACAAATTTGGGATTTTTATAATGCAACTTTTAGAGCTTGCATTTTAAAAGTAATGACACAAAGGCACGTACTTTTCCATCTTGACCTGGATAAGTCTTTATCTACCTTTGCCAATTGCCAAAATGAGCATGGTACTCTTTCTTCTGGTAGAAGCTGTCCAACCTGCAGCTCTCCAGATGATCCTTGACGCACTATATAAAAGTTCCGAAGTTGTTGCAAGTAATCCTATGACCAAGATTTCCAGAATGAATTAATATGCTGATTTCTTAACCATAATCTTTTTCGTAGTTCTTGAGCTGTAGATTGGGTTTCTTCTTCATGCCCTTTAGCAAGAGCTGTAGGTTGTCCACCATGCAAAAAGTTGCTTGGAGTTATGGCAATTTTAACTGTCGGATCTTCACTTAGATAACAAAGAAGACGAGATTTATAAACAGCTGAAATCTTAAAGAGCAAAGTCAAAAGTTCTTCAAAGGTCAAACTGCTGCGACCAATAGTCTTTTTCAATCTGTCTTTTACTGACCAGATCATTCTCTCTCAAAAGCCTCCCCACCATGCTGCTCGTTCTATGATAAACTTCCATTTTACATTACGTTGTAATGCAAAATCCTGGACTGCAAAACTTGAGATTACTAGCCCAAAAATCACGAATCTCTCTTTGTGCCTTGTGTAAGGTTTTTGCATTATCTGAATATATTATTTTAGGAATGCCATGCAAGCCAAAAAAGCACCTCAACACAAGTATGAAAGCAACATTGAAGATGTCAGATCTAATTATACTGTTCTTGTAGATGCACATGAAAATATTAAAAAGTAAGCTTTAAATTTTTCTTTTTTAGCAAAGTTGTAAACCCACAATGGACCAGCAAAGTCTATGCCAACAACTGCAAATGCAGGCTCTTTGCAGATTATAAAAAGACAAAGGAGCTGTTTTTGGTGTTATTGGCTTGGTTTTGTATCTTCTACAAACTCTACATTTGTATACAGCCTTGTGACCAGACTGTCACTAGAGGGCAGCATGGATCCTAGTCAGGTGATCCCGGGGCACATCCACTGAACCACCTGAGGTGGCACAACCGCGATTAGTGCAACAGTTGCTAATCCCCTATCCGAGCAATCAGACAGGGGAATAACTGGTGTTAAGGGAAATGGCATGTACATCGTTCTAAACCCTTTACTTTGACCAACAGGAAAACTATCAATGTTTCACAACTGAAATGTTACTATGCTGATTTGTCTTCAGCCGAGTGGCCACCTACCAGTCAGTCCACAGACAATTCTAAAAGCACAAATAATAGTAAAAATGACGACCAATTACCACCTAATAAACCCACGAATTCATCGGGTGACGGTCTCAAGCAGCCTATTAATCAACCTGATGAATTAACGGACATGACAGGTTCTGTTCACACACCAGGACCCCACTGACGTGTTCAAACCACCCCAGAGACTTGATCTCTAAGGTATTTTTATATTCTTCAAACATTGGTCAAGCGATACGACATCTTTTGCTGTCATCACTTAATCAACTTCCCTATTTTCGTTAATTTTTGAGGGTTAGGTAAGTCTAGAAAAATACCGAAAATAATCAACTAAAAATACTATAAAGACTCTGCCTGGATGCTGTCACTGACCAGAGCCTTTCTAATATTCGGGAATAGAAAAATAATATTTTTCTATAGCATTTATTTTGGCAAAAAACACTAAGTCTCAGACTACGCATTTTTGGGTACCAAATTGTTTAATATGCATTCAACGAGTGATTATAATCACTTAATAAATGAACATACTTTATAATATTCGTGGTAATAGAATTTATTTCAGCGAGAGAAAATCGCAAGTCTACGACTCGTAATTTTCAAACTGCCAAAATGAGTCAAAATTCAACAACCAAGTGATCAGATCACTTAGCAGTCATTAATATATGTGCACTTTTAATCAATTTTTACGCTTTAAATTTAGTTATCTTGAATGCGACGCTAATGTAGAGTGATCCGCCATTGTTGCTGTAAAAGCTAACAACTGGAACTTGTTCCAATTCCAGATCGCTGTAGTGATGCATGCATATATAATTTTCATAACCAAAACGCTCAAAAATCGGTTGTAAAGGCAACCACAAGCTTCAAACATGTAAAAATCGGCAATAACGCATGAAAATTAGTAAGAACAGTACATTACTTGTTGTTTACAACTCAACAGTAATTCGTAAAATTAAAAGGAGAATTTTGTTTTGATTAGCCATTAGTCCCTCCCTACCTCTTTTATTTTAACTAATTCACTCACCATGTGGTGTCTAGTCACCAATTGTCCTTTTGGTATCATTAAAGCGATATCAGAAAGGACGAATAGTGACGTCATCGATGCCATAAGTCATGACAGTCGATAAGTTATTATAATAACTTGTCACAAAACTTTGAGATATTCAGGCGGCGTCACGCAATCTTTTTCTCCGTGTTTTTTCAACGTTTTCAAACGTTTTCTCATGGCACCGGTAAGTTTTTTCATCGAGTAACATCAATAAAATAGCCCAGTTGAAGCCTGGTTATGTTTTAACCAAGCAACAACTGGACAACTGACTGAAATGTTACATTGCAATGGATCAGCCGAGTGAATGCCGTTGTTGGGACGTTTCGTCTCGGCATCGGTTGCAGCGCTTAGTCGGTCCAATAATTGCAAATACTCATTTCAAAAATAAATAAAATCCCCTTTTTCTCTCTATTCTCCCTGTACTGCCCATAATAAAATGCCCATTTCTATTAAAAATACTAAGACGAAATTAAAATAAATTACTAAGTTTGTCGGAAATTTTCCAAAATAATTTTTAAAACATTGGATTAAAAATTTACCGTTATAAATTAAGAATAAAAAGCATTTTTATTCTAAATAAATATGCTTCTTTTTATCTTGATTTCCCAATTTTTATCCATATTAAAAAATAAAACTGAAGTGTATTTTTTAAACTTTGATTTTCATTTAATTGTAATGACACCACTATCAATAGGTGGCGCTGTTTAATCCCACTAATAGAAATTCCCCGAAAATAGTGAATTTTCACGAATTTCGAACGACATTGATTTAGTTCATTTCAATTAGCCACTCTTATTAATAAATAACATCGTACTGGTTGGTTTACCGACTGGCATGATGTTTATTACTAATTTTCTACATTACCCTAATGCATTAATTGTGCCTTTTAAGCACTCGATGCATCAATAACAAAATTTTTTTTCCAAATTACGAGAAATACTTAATTTTTTTTATTTCTTATTTTTAGCAACAAAGGAAGGAAGAAAAGAAGACGGAGGAGCAACAAGGTGTGCTCGAGGACACACAGATGGTACTTTGTGCCATCTGTATCGGCCTCGGGTATATTCTGTTTCTGATGGGAGATGGACTCCAGTCTGGCACGTGCCTGGGACTAGGCTGGACACCCGGTGTCTTACCAATTTCCCCGGTCGCGCAATGACATGTTGCGGCACCAAATGCTTGTTGTGGGGCTAGAGCGTGGTCTTACTGTACCACTTGTTCCCCGCAATGGAGACTTGTGTGCAGCAGCTGGAATAGTTAAAGTATCCGTGGCCTTCACTCGTTCCTAAGCTTTTGACTTGTCAAGAGGCCAAGGGCAGGCTGAAGCTTTTCTGATTCCCAACAAAGCCTGCCCAAACAGAAGCTATGTCGACTGCCCCAACTGAGGTTTCAGAACCTCAGCCTCTGATGTCGGCAGCTGCTCAGTTTAAAGTTTCTCCCATCTCCATTCCAATCCCTACCACTACTACTCCTCCTTCCACCACTACTACTACTTCTCCTTTTACAACTACCTCTACCCTAACTCAGACTCCTGAACTCGTTACTGGGACCAAACGGTCCCGGTCGACAACACCCGTTACCGACATCCCGCAATTTCAGTATAAACCCACTGAAAGGGATATTGAAATTGCATGTCAGAACCACCCACACCTGACCAGCGATTCCCTAGTGGCGAGGGCCTGCAAAATTGTGGGAGACAGGGCAAAGATGGAACGGAAAAAGTCGAGGAAAGCCTTAGTTGAGTCGTCAATCGAGACTCAATCGACTGACTCCCCCACCATCTCTGACCGTTTGCAAACTACCGAGGCACCAGGGCGACATCCAGGGCAACCACAATGGAGATTGAGGAGGCTGCACTCGCCAATCTTCATTTGGAAATCTAAGACAACAGCAATATGTCTACTGTGGTTGGCGATCTGTGAAGAACCATGTGGGAAGTAACCAAAGTAAGGACACAACTGTCATAAGGAATGGAACATTATATTCTTTATTCCTTGTGTCAACACGACGATTTCCAAAAGTCCGGTCGATAACGTGTGTAACAAAACATAACAACAAGAGATAGGAATAACAATCAATACAATATAATAAGTAATACAAAACACCCTCAACAGGCAGCACATCTACCATAGAGTGCGTTAAGTACAATCATACAATCATCTTGGACAGCATTTCCACAAGCTTCCCCTCTGTCCAAGAAAACATAATAAATAGTAAAGAAAAAAAACTATAAACTATGACAATTATATCTCTAACAAGTATATAATAATCAATACATGAGATACATCAAATATAAACATATCACGAAAGAAACCAACTCAAAATACGTGTTCCAGAAAACTATCTAGCTTTACCCATAGCAATGGCTTTGTTAGCATGTCTGCGATATTGCGATTCGTACATACAAACACCAGTTTGAACTCATTCTTGTAAAGTAGTTGTCGCACATAATGATATCGAATATCAATATGCTTCGTTCGGTGATTCACGACATCATTCCTCGCAAACGACATGGCCGCCTGATTGTCCGCGTATAACGTTGGAATCGAATCGATTAAATCTGGAATAATAATAATAACACGCACAATCCAAACTATTTCCGTAGCCGCCATGTCCATTGCCACGTACTCACATTCCATCGAACTCTTCGCGATACACTTCTGCACGCAAGTCCGCCAACCGATAGGAACTCCACCCAATGTCTAAATCATCCCACTAATCGAACGCCTGCTATCTACCGCGGTAGCCCACAATGCATCCGAATAAATCACTAAATCTTTTGACAATGCACGTGATAGATTAATTGCCCGATCAATTGTAGTCACGAGATACCGCGGTATGTTCAACAAATACTCAAATTGAACATCTGTCGGATGGGAAGAGAACTGCGCACAAGTTATCGTTGCAAACACAATGTCCGGTCGCGTCCTCCCCGCAACAAACAGTAAGGCACCCAGCAGCACACGAAAAGGCTTAGAGGTTGATAATTCCGGCATTAAATTTAGCTTATGTGCAGTCCCGACATCCATCGGCGCGTACACCGGTACCAAATCCTTGCTATCTCCAATAAACTTGACCGCTAACTTCTCGATGTAACGTCGCTGATGTAAAATCTCACCAATCGTCGTGGGCTCAAATTCTACCCCTAAGAACTTGCGTATACCCCCAACCTGACGATATCATATACTGCGGCCACCTTTCCATGAATCTTTTCCAATCTATCTTGTGTGGCCGCAAAAACTGCCATGTCGTCCACGTATAATAAAAGAACACACCAGTCTCTATACGTGAACACACAAGGACACTGCATTGATGCTACGAAACCTACATCAACTAATGCTTTCGCAATATGGAAATGCCAGCATCTGCCAGCCTGTCGCAACCCATATAATGACTTGTCAAGACGAAGGACGACGTCTTCCGACCCATGTGATTTGCCATATCCTTTCGGAAGCTCTATAAAGATAAGCTTGTCGATATCCAGTAGAGATATGCACATTTAACGTCCCACTGCTCGTGAACCCATCCTTGGATAGTCACGAGCAGGACGAAAAACAACCTGACCAAATCAAAATCAACAACTGGGCTAAAGGTTTCATCAAAATCACTGCCAGGTATCTGCTTGTGCCACAAGCCTTGCCTTAAACCTCTTCACCGTCCCATCAACATGTGTTTTAAGGGCAAACACCCATCGATTGGTCAAAATCTTAAACCCAACTGGCCGTGGAACCGGAGTCCATACTCCCCGCGACTCGATACTATTCAACTCATCGAGTATCGCTAGCTTCCAATCATCAGAATCGTCTGAACTCATCGCATCCTCATACGTCTTCGGAATTGTGTGGAAACACGCTAAATCCGCTTCTTCTAACTCAGGCGATTCTGGTAACGGTGGCAACGCCCCAGGTGATGGACACCTGTGCTGCAATCTTGGAGAGAACTGAAAATCCTATGGATTGTACGGAATCCCATGCTGACGACAAGTTTCCATGACATCGTTTAAGCTCCAATTTCGTGTGGTCTCGTCGCTGTAAAAATAATACACATCTGTGCGACTACCAATTCGACGTGGAACTTCTTCTCGTTGCCATGCTTCGACCTTCTGCGGAATGTGCTGGGGAACCGGCAACACTGGCGTAATATCATCATCCACAAGTGGAACAACAAAATTATCTCCATCTATTTTACATTGTGCCATCACCTTCTCGTTAAACGACACATGTTTTGTTTCGATAATTTTCCCGGTTACGCAATCCAATATCCGATACCCAGCTGCGGTAAAAGCATACCCCACCATCGTTCCTAGCCGAACACTCGGATCCAATTTAGTTCTCTTCGATTTCGGAACATTGAAATAAGCCTCGCACCCAAAAACACGCAAATGTCCTAAACCAGGTTTCCTATCGAGCCATTTCTGGTATGGCGTAACTTTCAAATCTATTCCATGTGGTAAACGGTTTTTGACATGAGTATAACACTGCAATGCTTCTGCCCAGAAGCTATGATTCAACTTTGAAGTTAGCAATAAGGTCCTTACACCTTCTATCGAATACCCGTTGAAGCGTTCCGCGACGCCATTCATCTCGGGGCTGTAAACATTTGTCCTGGTATGCCTTATTCCCAAAGACACTGAAGGTAGGAAGTCACCGCTTGCCCACAAAATTCCATGCTATTATCTGTTTGTATGCACTTGACTTTCTTTCCCAATTGTCTCTTGACGCGTTGAATGTATGCCTTAATTTTCGATAAAACTTCTGATTTTGTACTGATCGCACTGACCTCAGTCCACCTTGAAAAATTGTCAATCATGGAAATTGTTGAATATAAAGCAATCTCGACTTCATTTGTGGGTTTATTGTGTAAATATATTGAGTATTGTATTGCTTTTAATAGTTATATTTGTCAATTATATTTAATAGTATTTAGTTGTAGAATTGTTAATCATATTTATTACATTTGTACATGTATGTATACTTATACAATGTTATTTAGTTATCGATTTATTTATTGTAATATAGAATGAATTTGTTAAGGTATTTATATTTATAATTAATCACTTTGTACAAACCTTTATTATGTAAAGTTCATAGGTGGCGCTTGTCTTTTCCTACAATATAAAAGTAGAAAAATGCCTGAGGGCGTTACCCCTTTTTCTTATAGTTTTGTTACTTATGTGCATCTTCAATGCACTAGTTGTTAATGTTAATTTATATTAATTTTACTAATTTAATAAACCAATTATTTATATTAAATTGAGACCACATTAATTTATTATCATTAATATTTCGACAAGAAGTTCTCCACTCCATATTCGAAAACCAACAATCTCACAGAAATAAAATACCGATTGCCACCTCGACTCGTAACTGGGCTCGGACCCCATACGTCCATATGAATCAGATCCAGTACCGACTTCGTTCTCGGTTTGTCGAGTCGATGACATAGACCTCGATGTACCTTTGATTGTAAACAAATCTCGCATGTAAAATCCGTTGAACTCAATTTGTCTTTAATTCCAGTGACGAGTTTATTCCGGATAGCCAACCTCAATTTTCCCAAATTTATGTGAGAAATCCTATCGTGCCATAGTCGATTATTATTGATCGATGAAACATTTGTTTTCAAACCCAATGCACGCATTCCACGTAGATTATACAAACGACCTTTCTTTATCACATTAATAGTAACATTGTCCTTCAATTTTAATAATAAATCGTTGTCTTTCCTTTCAAACGAATAACCATCTTCAGTCAATGTGCTGAGGCTAATTAAATTTCGTGTCATTGCTGGCACGAGATAAGCATTCTTCAACTGCAAACAATAAATTGATGCATTGTCCATTTTGATATCTAAATTCACGTGTCCTAAGCCGGTCGCCGTAACTTCTCCTTTCCCCAGTTTTACCGGCTCATTAACTTCAGTAATATTTTGAAATAAATCTTTGTCATAAATAAAATGATGAGTGGCCCCTGAATTAAGAAGAAAATCGTAAACTTTGGTTGTTTGGTGAACCATTCGATATTCCTTCGGTATATTCCCTTTGGCCATGTACCATCTTTCATAAAAATTCGGGTCTGGTACCTCAGTGAAGTTTTGTGCTCGACCACGTCCAGTTCGTTGTTTGGGCCCACGCCAAAAACGTTCGTTTCCCGAGGTTTGACATGTTTGTTCTCGTTGACTTCTGTCAATTTGTTGGTCTCGTTTTCTTTGCGGACAATCACGCGCAAAATGTCCACGCTCACCGCAGACGTAACAAATTATATTTGCAAGATTTCTTGTTTTCAATTGTCCACTAGACAGTCCACTGGTCCTGCCTCTTGAGAAATCCATCCGTACATTCAAATTTTTAATTTCTGCTTCATGTTCTTGCGTATATACTGACTTCCGTTGCCTTGTGTCTTCCGACATGAGACCCAATTTAACCCGCTTCGGTGTGAAGTCATCGTCCGGTAATTGGTATAACGACTGTACTAAATTACTAAAATTTTCTGGCAAACTGGATATCATTTTATATGCGAGTAACACTCGCGGTATCTCACAACCTGCCGATCCAAGTTGATTCACCGTTTCTTCTAAACGTGCCAAGTATATGGCCATTGGTTCAGGCGTCTTTAATTTCTCATTGAAAAATTCCTTTGCTAAGCGTCCCACGAGGGCTTTAGATATAGGTTGGAATGCTTGTCGTAATATTTGCCATGCTGCAACAGGTTCGGTTACTGCATTCAGTAAAGGCTTAACATTGGTTTCAACACTTAAAAAAATAGTTGAAAGTGCTTTGTCACGTTGCCAATTAAATGCAATTTGTGTGGCTCGTGGAGAATCTTTTGCAGGTGGGGACTCTTCCTCACTAACTACTGTATATAGTCCTTTGTTCCGTAACAGCATGCCTACATTCAAACTCCAGTCTGCTTAATTATCTGGACCTCTCAACTTTTCAAACCGCAAAACATTTTTCGGATCTTCAGCCATTGTATATGGGAAAAACAAATTGTAAATACTGAATAAAAATTGAATTCAAGTATTTGTTCGATTTGTAGTTATTGGAAAAATTTGCGTTGGTTGAATAATAATCCAATAATAATAATTACACTCCTAATCTAAATTCCAATGCTCTAATATTATTCGGTCAGAAAATAACTCGAATTCGGAAATTTCTGACTAATGTAAAGCCTAAATACGTACAATAGTTAAATTGTACGCCCCCAAAAGAATTAAAAACTAATGCGGCAAAAAAATTAATTTTTCCGCTGTGCACACTGGACAAAATACTTTCCCACAAGTTTGCACTTGGGAAGCTCGAAATAACGAAATAAATTAAATTCTACAACACAACTAAGTTAATCAATAATAAAAATAAGCAAAAACGATTATTCTTCGAATTTCTTTGCTGAAAAAACAATGTCATCGTTCGCTCTATGTGCGTTGCGCTCGTTGAGTTGCGGTAGATGCATTTGTTCACTTCATTCGATCCCTCGTCGCTCGTTCGGTATTCGTTCGATTCGCGTCCGATTTTCGTAATGTTCCAAAGGAGCAACTGTTGTAACTCTTCAATAAAATTGTATTTTTCGAGTCCTTAGTTGATTCGAAAAAAAATGTTGTAATGCCATCACGCATTATAAACGTCGAAAATTCGAATATCGTTAATAAAATCGTTGTAAATTCGTCAAATGTTCCAGCCAAAAAATTCGTTGATCAGCATTGAATCCAAGCAAAAAAACAATTGCGATCGTCTGGTTGCTTCTGAACGAATTCCCGTCCTCAGGCATTGCAAATCGGAAAATAATAATCGAAATAATAATCGAATTACGTCAAAAAATTTGCGAATGTCTCGATTTTTGCGAATTTAAATAAATCCGAATGACTCACCAACCTTTAATATGTTCTGGGCCCATAACCCTGTGAAGAACCATGTGGGAAGTAACCAAAGTAAGGACACAACTGTCATAAGGAATGGAACATTATATTCTTTATTCCTTGTGTCAACACGACGATTTCCAAAAGTCCGGTCGATAACGTGTGTAACAAAACATAACAACAAGAGATAGGAATAACAATCAATACAATATAATAGGTAATACAAAACACCCTCAACAGGCAGCACATCTACCATAGAGTGCATTAAGTACAATCATACAATCATCTTGGACAGCATTTCCACACGATCGTCTTGCGCGATTTCAAGAGGAAGCACATCTACACCGAGAAGCGTGGAATGACTTCCGATGGGATTTAGTCCCCTAGATACCTTCTGAAGTCGCGTGGGACAAACACATTGACTGCCCCCTGCTAACCAGTTCGGCCCTGGCGTGTATAGCAGCAAGGATGATTACTATAAGCCCCAGTGCAGTGATTTCATGGAGGGCCGAAATCGTTGTCTGGGTGGCGCTCAATCAACTGTGGCTCACTGCTCAATCGGCTAGTGATCGTATTGCACTCATTGATGAAATGCACACCCGCCTGCGTGCCCTACTCATGCAGGAGGCTGATGGTACAAGCCCTGGCTGAAGGATGCAATGTGTGCAGTAGTTGACTCTTGCCGTGAACAGGCTTGTGGGCCAGGAGGCCGACGATTGGCTCAAGAGGTTATTACCTCTTGAGGCAATTGCCAACAGAACCCCAATGAGGTAGGACAATGACATGCTTCTGTCCAGGCATCATTGAATCACCCAGGCAGATTTTGGTTGGAGTTCTCTAGCCGATGTCCAACCGGGTGATGATGGCGAATAGCCAATCCCACTCGCTCATTTACCACAACAACACGCACCCGAGTGGTCTCTGGCCACCAGGGTACATCTTGCCAGGCCTCCCCCACCACCAATACCTGAGGGCGACTTTAGAGCTCGAGTATAGGCAATGAGGGCAACAGAAGCTCATTTGGGAGTGGGAGAAGGACCCCGTTTTCCAGACCTTACTAATCCACTAAATTTGGAGGCTAAATTCCTCCTCAGACCACAGGACGTTGTTCTCATGGTCACCGAGGAATCCAGCATCCTCGCGACAGTGTCGAGACTTCTTTTGGTGGCCCAGGAAGAAATTCCTGAGCCAGCGGAGGTAAGTGACGCTACCCACAAATGAAGAAAGGAAATAGTTTTTTCCCCTCACTCCCCCATTTCTTCATTCATTTCCATTCTTTTTTTTAGATTTTAGAAATCCCAAGACTTTTTTTTTTTTTTATTTAATATGTTTAACTTAGTTTTTATATAATTTCTAGAACAAAAATCATGTCAAAATTTCATTTTATTATTTCTCTTTTGTGTTTAAACCTTTTTCTTTTGTTATTTTTATTTTCAATATTTATGTAAATATGTTTTAAAAAAAAAATCTTTCGAGCCACCGCAGCTTTGCTTCACCGTTGCGAGCCCACCGTTTCCTTTGTGTTTGCCACGTTAGTTTTTCGTTTTTCAGGTGTGCCTGGGGAAGTCGTTTTCACTCTTCTTCCCACATGCCCGTCCATGCTGCCATAGAATGTCGATCTCCCTTTGGAAGGTCGACAAGGGGGAAATGTGACCAGACTGTCAGTAGAGGGCAGCATGGATCCTAGTCACGTGACCCCAGGGTGCGTCCACTGCACCACCTGACGTGGCACAACCGCGATTAGTGCGACAGTTGCTAATCCTCCATCCAAGTGATCGCACAGGGGAATAACTGGTCTTAGAGAGAGAGATGAGCGGGGTTGCTCAGGTCGACTATGCAGTGGTCGTGGGGAAATGCTGTGTGGGGGCTGAGAGGCATGTACGGCTTTCCCCCCTAGCCATTTATTGTGTACTTGATATGTAGACCTTGTATCAACATCATAGATACCGGTACGAGGCCAGCAAACCTTAGGAGACGTTGGAAGCATGATGGTGATTGTGAGTTGCAGCCGATAATAAAGGCTCGGCAACCTATAAATCTCGCATCTGTCTCAAATTATTCACGTGCCCCATCTGCGATACCGCTGCCTGGAATCCGTATTCAAGCAGCGGCGGAACAGATGATCACAGCCATTTGTGTTGCTTTTTTTCCTCTTAATATCCAAAACTCTTCTTGTACTTCAGCAAGTGTCTTCTGCATTCCGGCATGTAACAAACGTTCATGAGCATTAGTCATTTTTTACTAGGTAAAATTAAAGCATGTTTAGCTTTGAAAGGCAGTTGTGAAAATTGCAAGCGTCCTCTAACTTTCAAGTAGCCTTCCTTGTCTAAGAATGGGTTAAGTAGCTGTATTTTTGAAGTTGATGTTACTGTTTTCTTATCTTATAAAGCTAATATTTTCTCCATAAATGCTTCATTTTGTGTCAGTTTTATCTAATAACCACTAGCAGCTTGGATTTCCTCAGATATCAGGTTTGGTATTTGTTATGAATGAAAGATTCTTCTAATCCAAGCTGTAATCCTCAGAACTCTGATTAGACTGCTGAAACAAGAGAAATCAAACAATAATTCTTGTATTTTCACCATTAGAACCCTTAGTTTCATTTCTTGTTCCACTTCTTCTGCTCTCATTATTCTTGGTTGTTCTGGCCATTTACTTTGTGGTAAAGACAACCAATTTGATCCATACCATTAACTTGACAAATTTTTAAGTTATTTTAATGATTTTCCTCTAGTTAACATATCTGCAGGATTTTGCATTCTTGGACAAAACCTCCACTGTATTGGGTTGCTATTATTCTGAATTTTTTGTATTCTATTTGCAACAAAACATTTTCATTGATGTGGTTCTGATCTTATCCAGTGCAAAACTATTTGAGAATCTGACCAAAACACTATTTCCTGGAAAATAGGTTGATCATCTAATTCTTCCTGAATGTAGGCTAATAATCATGTTCCCATTGTAGCTGCAATCAATTTTAACTTTGGTAACGTTACCTTTTTTAAAGGTGCAACTCTGTTTTTAGCCGCAACCAATTGAACAGAAGCCTTTTCTTGTATCTCTCTACTTCTTAGATAAATTAATGTTCCCATTGCTTTTTCAGAAGCATTGCCAAACACATGTAAAGTGTATGGTTTATTTCTTATTAGTCCAATGGTGTTTTGGAATTTTGATTTCACTCACATTATTTAGATCTTCAAGCCATGACGTTCATTGAAGTTTGAGTTTTTCTGGAACGTCATCATCCCAATAAAGTCACAGTAGCCATAAATCTTGCAGTATAAACTTCACATTGACTGTGAAAAGTCTCAATAATTCCAAAGAATCAAACAATTGACCAATGTTCTTAAAATACTTCTTTTAGTTATAACTGCTGAATCAACTTCCTTATTTCTGTAACTCAGCATATCTTTATTGCATATCCAATGGGCTCCCAGCACTGTTGCTTGTTGCTTGTTGTTTCATCTATTGACAAATTGTTTTCTGCTACATCTTCTCCTGATTTCTTCCATTGCTTTAGAATGTCGAAACTGGAGGTTAACCATTTTCTTACAAGGAGGCATTACGGACATGTGTCGCACCAATTGGTACGAATTTAAACAATTAATTGCACTATTGCCTAAATAGAACAATTTTAACAATTAAACCTTCCAATGCCTTCTATTATATTTTAAATTGTTAAAGTTATAGCCCGCTAATGCATGTTTTCCCCATAGGAAAAATGACTATTGTTTAGTTTTTTTTATCATCATAAAAAATTAATTTGCTTATAATAATTAAGATCAGCGAAATAAATCGCTAATCTCATCTTGGAAATTAACTAATAGAATTTATTTTAATTTCAAGGTGCATCCAGACACGATAGGCAATGCACATATCTCGCCTATCCTTCCCCCTGATCGGGAGACTTCGTCGAACATCGAAGAACAACCGATGGTTGTCGAAGAAATGTCATCACACATCGACGTGGCCCAAGCGGCAAGTCCCGCTCGAGCAAGACTCCCATCAAATCCGAAGAAGAAGAGGATGGCGAATCACTTTGCCTTCCTTTTTGCAGATGGAATGTAGAGATTCCGCAGTCCATTTGCGCAGCCTTACGCCACGGAACAAAGAGCAGCTTGAGCACGCCTTCCAAAGTGCAGTGAATTGTCGATGGGGATCGACTTGCACCCTTATTTTGTGTTTTTAATCCGAATACCACACACTGCTCCGAGACCATGTCTCAGAGCATTTGGATCCCCCAGCTCCATTCTATAGTCCCCTACTGACACAAAGATACGTCGACAATGCGGCCACTCGCCATCAATACGAGGCCTGGCATGATAACTTCGGCCTTAGAGCAAAACTCCACGAAGAGCAAATTAAAAGGTTCTACGACGAAGCGCCACAACTTATGAGAAGAATACTCGAAGTATTCCAATTTAATTCAGCACAAGCAACCATGATTTGTACCTTCACGCTACGGACGTCCATCCCGTTTCAGCTGCTTGGAGATCTCGAAAATCAACGCCATATTCAGACCTTAGCGGCGTATAAAGTAATTTCAATTAATCGCCGTAGCAAGGGCAGACCCGATACAGAACCCAGCCCAGGTTTAATAACCCCGTTAGTTTGCGGCCCAATGCCACGAACTACAACACCCAGCTCCTTGGCGTCTACTAGCCGCCAAGCGCCCTGGCAAAGCCGAGAGTTCAAGCGGCAACAATACAAAAAAAGGACTGCATCCCGCCATAGGGAGCAATCCCAGGCTGCTCCAAGGTGTGAGCAAACTCCTTTGCCATGCCGTTACGACCAACGAGCAACATCGACCCGGCGCTACGATCAGAGGGACCAAACCCAAGTGGTGCGATTTAAAACAATCCACACTCAAATCGCCCAGACGGAGTTACCCTATGGCATGACTTATATTCAGCCTCTCATGTCACCACTCATGCCCAATGAGGCTGAACCTCCCCGGTGCCGCCCTCAAGTTTCAACCTCGGAATATTCCTCGAAAGGCGAACCTACGCCAATTCCAGAAAAGGTAACTGCCCATCAACTTACAGTGGCTTTAGCCGAAGCCACGATTCAAGCCCAGAGAGGACGCGGCACAGGTCGCCCTCGCTTGACACTCCCCGAGTTAGATACGTTTCGACCTCTCGAAGTCCCGCAACGCCCATTGGTCCCCGAGCCCATTATGCCCGTCGACTGTGCTGGCGACTATCGTCGCCGAGCACTCAAAAACACAAGATTAGTGTTTTTAGCAAAGGCCATCGTCGCTGGGGCCAACAATTACCAATGGCATTAGATTGATTGTGAGACAGCCAGAGTGCGCACAATCTGCCAACAGTTTAGAGACGACCCCGGTCGTGCAAGCGAACAAACCTTGCGGCTACGCGCGCATGGCTTGCAGGAAGCGTTCGAGTGGGTTCTCAACCCTGCAACATTTATGGATTGTGAACAATCATTCGCAGCCGCCACGATTGTTATCCACGAGAGCGACGCAACAAACTTCGCAACTGCCGTTGCCTGGCTGTTGACATGACTCGTGTTGAAGTACAACTCGGTAAATGAAAAACAGGTATGTAATATCTAAAGCAGTATTAATATAAAAACTTATATTTACTAGCTCCAATTCGATCCTGGGGCAATTCCTAAGATTATACAGCAAGTCCAGCAATTGTCCAAATAATTTTCTGCAGTAAAACCATCATGGCCTGCGTAGAAAAATCCAAAAAGTCAGTGTATATTGCCCAAAAGGTCCCAATGAACTTGAAAAAGTATAACAAGTATCTATTTTCTTCAAAAATTATACAATGAGTTTACTGTTAAGTGTCCCTTGCAATTCCAGGGACAATTCAGCACTGCCTTGGTATTTTCAGTCCACTTACTTGATGTTTTGTTTTCCTACCCTCTGCTACCACTTGTTGAAATGTACTCCAAACAATAGACACAATCCAGTAGAAGTTTAGAAAGCAATGATATTAATATTTAATTAACTACAAAAACTATTTACATGTTAAAAGCTAAACTGCT